>JAVTVY010044755.1:0-203062 GCA_036873755.1 Hanleya hanleyi | reverse complement strand
TTTGCGAGACGCTGTCTTCGGAGGCAGCTGCTGTTGGTCCATAGCACTGGGGTCGGACGTGGAATGAAGGAGGACGGCAGTGGTGTCTGGCTTTATAGTCGTTTCACCTGGTTGGCAGCGACCCAGGAATTGAAGAAACTGGGCCAGCCTTGCCATTTTACGAAATGAAACAGTTTGCCACGTCGACGTTCCGTTTTCAAAATCTGCTCCACCGTGTAGTAGTCTTGCTGTGTTTTTACAACAGGCTGTAATTCCGTGTCGTAAAACGTCCCCAGCAACGTTTCCCCTTGGAGATCTTCCAGTTCATAGACTCGCCGCCGTCGGGGTAGGCGCCGTTTAATCAGGAAGTGCTCATCGCTCCAGTTGGGCAAGTAACTTTTCTCGAACTTGCCCTTGACTTTACTGATCCGTACAGGGTCCCTGACCTTGTACACCGCCTTCGTCGTTCGCTGCGATGGCCTGGGGTACAAGACACGCCGGACTTGGGCTTCATTGCGTTGGGTCACGGTAATGGGGCTCTCTCTATACTTCGATGATAGGCTCGATTGTAACCCCTCACCAGTTTCGGGAGAACATCGATGTACCGCCTTGTATTCTTATGGGTGAAATATTTATACATGCGGCCTTTGAATGTCCTGTTGAACCTTTCCACCACGGAAGCCTTGGTCTCGTTGTACGTATGGAAGAAAACACCTTCTGGGCTTTCAGAAACTGTTGGAACGGTCTGTTGAGGAATTCCGTGCCTTCGTCGGTTTGCAAATGTAAAGGTTTGCGCCCGGTCTTGAAGATGTCTTTGAACGCCGCTATGAGATTTGCCCCCGTTTTCGTCCGGATGGGTACCACCCACGCATACTTGGATAGGATATCGATGCACGTCAAGATATACCGATTCTCATCGCTGTGTTTGGCAAAGGCGCTCATATCCACCAAATCCGCTTGCCACTGGGCATCTATTCCTCCCACGATGACCCGGTTCCGTAGAAAATGGCGACGGACAGATCGATGTAAGGTATAGGTGTCTTGTCTTCTTAACCAATCTCGGACTTGGGCACGTTGTACCCCTGGGGTTTGGCCGCTCGAGAGAGAGCCGACAATGCACTATAGGCTGCCGGACTGTCGGGACTGTAGTATAAGTTATCCAACACCTTCTCCCAGCGCTTCATGGTGACAAAATGATGATGGACCCTGGCTCTATCGTTTATTTATACGGGTATATCTTGGGCCGGAGTTTCTGTCTGATTTTCTTCGTGGACTTCCACAGTGGCCATGGTAAATGACCAGTCCAACTCGTCTGATGACCGCTTGATAAGCACTTCATCCACATCCACCACGGCATCTTCCAATGCAGACCATAGATCAGGGTGAAGGGTAATGCACTGTACCTCCATCTAGCCGAGCCAATTGAGCAAAGAAAGGGCCGCGTCGGATGTACACATCGTGACACAAGTGGATGAGGTCGCCGTCCAGTTCACCAGACAACACCCGTTTGAATTTGGTCCAGCCCTCCCGGGACAGACGAATGTGAGCCGGGCACGGTTGTGTAGGGTCCGTGTCCCCCACCACCTCCTCCATGATATCGACCTTATCCGCATACACGTGCAGGAAAACCTCGGGGGTCAAGCTGAAATACGCCAGTACTATATGCTCCGTCATGGTCAGTACGTGAATGGTACCAGATTTCACTGTCTCTCGTATTTATAGGAGAACCCCGTGAGATCAAAGGATCAGGTGGTCATGTCATTGGGCTGACTGAGTCTAGCGGGGTAATCAATGGCATCGTCGTCGGGTTCATGTAGTTGTTCATGGGGTTCAGCCGCCGCGTCTTCCATAGCACGAACCCACGCCAATTGGTCGGGTGATCGGTCGTCCGGTGTAAATAACTGGTCCACAATAGGCACTATTTTCTCCAAGGCTGACCACACAGAGGGAGTTAGCAGGATACTTCGCGCAGGCTCTTGGTAGCGGCCCAGGCGTATGTGGACGGGAGGTACGGAATATACGTAGATGGCATTGTCCAGGTGGATGAGGTCTCCGTCCAACTCACCGCTCAACACTCGTTTAAATTTAGTCCAGCCATCACGCTGTAGCGTCACCGTATTCGATAGCATCTCAGCGGGCGTCCAGTAAATAGCTTCATCGTCTTTCACGAGGATGACTTTATCTTGATAGCTGTATAACCTCACACTGGGTGTAAGAGGCAGGATGGCTCGTAGGTAGGTTGACATGCTTGCTGTAAATGTCGAAGGGAGAATGACACACACTCTGTCTCATCCCCTGTATTTATAGTGTCAATACCACAGCGCCAGGGTGAATAGGGCACAGACTAGTATGAGGCCAACCAGCCGGCGCTGGTTCCGGCGTGAGCGCTCCTGGTCCATAGCGCGAGCATCAAGGATGGCTGTCACAGTCCAGTAGTGGTGAGTGATGGCACGCCTCTCCATCGAGTGCACTCTGTGGAGGACCGCTTCTGTGAACTCGTTCAGGATCTGGCGTCGTCCCTCGTTGTCGCCGCCATCTGCAAACATGGACCGGACCACTGCTCGGTAACCCGTGAATGAATTCACCACGGTGGCATACTGTAAAATGCGAGTCGCATGGGGCTGGATCTCCGCCATGGCTCTGTAGAAATGAAGGTGTGGGATCCAGAGGGGCGTGTTTTATAGACCAGATGTAGCTCTACGGGTGTAGTCCGTGATACGTAATATTCTGATGGGTTAGTCCAAAAAAAGGGAGCAACAACAACAACAACAACAACAACAACACAGATTACAGATCAATCCTTTTATTATGCGTGAACAACATAGAAATGCATGTACTGACCTGTCTGTGGGAGGTTTCCCACAATGGCGTTCACCGTCGCGTCTTTTCGTGTACGTCCGTGTCTTTTCGTTAAAGTCCGTCGCAGACCGGAAGTGACGTCATACACCTGCGCACAACCGTGATGGAAAAAAATGGATATGACCTTGAACTGATCACGTGACCTCCCCGTGATGACAAATACGCAGAACCAAGTGAGTACATGCATCCCATAGTCCCAGGTCACGCCCGATTCACGCAGACCGGAAGTGACGTCATACACCTGCGCACAACCGTGATGGGAAAAAAATGAATATGACCTTGAACTGATCACGTGACCTCCAGCACCCACCACCCACACACACGCCGCCATCTTGTACCAAGCACCCACCACCCACACATAGGCCGCCATCTTGTACCCAGCACCCACCACCCACACATTAGGCCGCCATCTTGTACCCAGCACCCACCACCCACACATTAGGCCGCCATCTTGTACCCAGCACCCACCACCCACACATTAGGCCGCCATCTTGTACCCAGCACCCACCACCCACACATTAGGCCGCCATCTCGTACCCAGCACCCACCACCCACACATTAGGCCGCCATCTTGTACCCAGCACCCACCACCCACACATTAGGCCGCCATCTTGTACCCAGCACCCACCACCCCCACACACACACACACGCATGCGCACACACCCAATTGTGACGTCACCCAAGGTTCTGCGCATGCGCAGTGAGGCGCTAAGACATCAATTTAGCCTTTGTATACTACTATGGTCTCACTGTCATTTCAATGGTCTCATCCTGATTTCAATGGTCTCATTGACATTTCAATGGTCTTATCGTAAAGTCGATGGTCTCATTGTGATTTTAATTAATGGTCTCCTGGTGATTCCGATATTTTCATCGTGATCCCAATGGACACGTTATTATTCCAATGTTCTCATCAGGATTTCAATGGAATCACAATGCATGAACACACGGTGATTCCAAATGACGCATGATTCCAATGGTCTTATTGTGACTGCAACGGTCTCATTCCTGATTCCAGTGGTCATGGCTCTTATAGACACATTATGATTCCATTGAACTCCTTGTTATTCATCACATCCGACAAAATAGACACCAAAATTGACAGAAATCGTGTCTGCCGGCTGCTTTTCGCCATTCTTCAGATTTTCCGGCACTTTTGTCTCATGAAAACCGGATGCGACCATTTCGTGTTTTCGCATTTTCTCATTGATAATAGTAACGCGAAAATGCTGAAACGCAACGCGAAAACACAAAAACTCGATCGCGTTTTCGCGTTTAAAGAATCAAGTTTTCGCATCGCGTTTTTCTGTCGCGTTTTCGTGTTTTCGCGTGTTCCTTTTTCCGCCTTTTTCGTGGTTTCACGTTTTCGCGTTTTGTTGTTTCCGCGTGTTCGCATCCATTTTTGCGTTTTCGCGTTACTATTATTGATGCGAAAATGCGAAAGCACGAGATGACTGCATCCGGATTCCACATTATCTGGCCAGCATGATGTTCCATCACAGTTTAATCGTACGTCCATAATATTTCGTGTATGTCTGCCGTAGAATCGGAACCGCGTGTGCTTTTCCATTGTCCTTTATACGAAGATATATGAGGCCAGATATTTCTACAGAAATTTTGATCACGTAAGTGATACAGATAAATTAAAAGTGCTATTCCAAAGCCAAATCTGTATCGCCAGACCGCCAGAAGATGTCAGTTGATCCTATAGCAAAACGAAAACATTTTTTTATATAGATAGAAAAGATTTTGAAAAAGAAAAAAACACATGCTTGTAATTAACGGAGTGTGGTAAATTGCTTGTAGTTCTTTTTATTTATTATTACACGCTTTAGCACGGCTATGTGAAATGTACATGTGTCAAGTGCAGATTGTTCATTAGGAGATTCCAGTTCACAAGTCGGATGAGGAAAGGGACGTCTGCTTTCATACAAGTAACAATCGAATAAAACAAACAAATAAATTACAAGATGAAATTTCCTTCTCAATTTTAACTGTTGTTTCCATCGGGATATTGATTAACAAAGCGACACAAATAGGCATATATCCACGTAATTTCCCAACAGCTGACAAAATCACTCCCTATTTGAAAGACCACATACACTCATGATCATCCACTGATATTGGCACGATGTCAATCGAGACGGGAGCATCGTCCCAACATCAGTGGACGAGTTTTTTTTAAAGGGGAGAAAGCTTGTCAATGTTTAAAATCTGTTTTCAACCTTTCATTGTAATCTTTGTTGATAAACAATTTGAGTAGTGCAATAGAATAGAAATAATGTTTTCATATGCGTGCTAAATGGTTATTGCACGGTTAGTGTGGGAAAGTTGATAAATTTTAATATAAACTTTCCCACACTAACTGTGCGTAAAATAACCATTTAGCACGCCTATGAAAACATTATTTCATAAATATCCTGGATTGGATTAGTTTACTCTTCTATGCCGCCTCTCGAAGCTATATTTAATGAAATCAGACATTTCTACAGAAGTTTTGATCACATAAGTGATACAGATTTTTTTTCCAAAGCCAAAATATGTATCGCCAGACGGCCAAAATATGTCACTTGATTCTAGCAAGTCAAATAACTGAGTGTAGTGAATAGCTTGCAGTTCTTTGTATATCGCTGTGTATTTTTATATCCTGTATAGGATTGCTTTAAATGTTCTATGCCATCTCTCGTAACTGTATGGCGTGGTTCGTAGTTTCCATATGTATGGTATATCTGTATATATAAACTGTATACTACGAAGTTAGACGAAAATAAAGACTATACCGATATTACTACCACTGCGTTCATCCGCTTATCCCTCAAATTGCTTTCTGGTTGACCACAAATGACGCCTTAGTGAATCCGCTTTAGGGATAAATAAATCGATGGATTTCAATTTAGATTAGGTGCTAAAAACGTGACAACTATCGACCGACCAACTCCCATATATGATTATTGGAGAAAGCAACATTGAACCCTTTGACATATTTGTTTGAATAAAATACCGAAATGTGAAAACGTGTAAAGCTGTAAAGTTTGTCAAAATCACCATAAGGGAGTCGTCTCCCTTAGGTGTTGGGTTCTTAAAGCCAGAAATCCATTTCTTTAATTCTGCACAAAACTTGTGTTTCGTACTGATAAGAAATACGCAAGTTTAATGCGCTCAGCATTAAGAGGATAGAACAAGGACTGGTTCGCTCGATGTCAGTAAAGGGTGAGTGGGGTGTCCTGTCTGCCTTCGGCATGATATTTCAGTATTAGATCTGTTCTGTTAGGTACCCCCCCCCCCCGCCTTCCTTCCCTTTCCCGTCGTGATATAGCTGAACAAATGTTGAAAGCGACGTTAAACCCTATCCACTCACTCACTCACTCACTCACTGATAAGAAATACCCAGGTTTTATATTTTTAACGCGCCCAGTGTCAAAAGCCCCATAAAACAGCGTCGACTGACGTTGGAAATTGGGCTTCCGTCTGTTTTGGCTAATTCGTATACATGGATTTTTTAATATATCCAACATATGACGCCTTGAACCAAAATAATATTTCGATGTATATAATATTTTCAGGACAGAGATTTGTTTTGGATCAAGGTGTAATATTTCAGATAGATTAAAAAATCCATGCTCTACAATTTGATAACCCTTAAATGGTCTGTTTATATGTTAAACATATGTTGAAAGAAAAAAAGAATGTGAAAATCTTAATTTTCGGCTTAATTTGGCCTGAAAAATAGGTGCCGAAATGTCGCGTGCCGAAATGTACTGACACCATACTATAGACGAGCCATGATTAGGGATGAAGCTGATTATACGACTAAAGTATATTGTGTGACACTTGCGCGTGATATATATTGATTTGTTTGCGAAAAAAAAAATCAAATCAGATTATGCTATATGTGTTTGACCATGGCGCTGTGGCACCACAAACCCATATTTTCCAAAGAAGAGTCGATTAACGTCGACAGATCCTGTAATAATGAAACCATATTAAAACAGGCCTACACGGATTAGGTCAAACCTGTGCTGGCTTTATAAATAAACGTGTAAAGGCCGGTCAATTTCCATCCTCGCTAAAACCTGTATATAACGTTCGCCTTTGGCTCACAAATAGAAACCGCGACGTCGTGAAGATGGTCAATTTCCCACTGTTTGCCACATTTCATGCTTCTACCATAACAGACACGATTACTCGTATAATCAGGTAAACAAATCACCATATAGGCACGATTGGTAGAAAAATCATCATGGACAAAATTATAGTCGTATAATCAGGTAAACAAATCATCATAGGCAGGAGTGAGTGAGTAAGCGAATAGAATTTAACGTCGCTTTCAACAATATTTCAGCTATATCACGACGAACCAACTAAACACCACCCAGCCCAGTTGTGTTCCTGCTAATTCAAAGAAGAAATCTTTGAAGCAGCGTGGAACCAGACACCCTCCATCCACCCTATAAAACACTGAGGACAGCACACAAGACACAGACAGGACGCTTACATGGCGCAATAAAGACAAGTGATATTATACAGTGCTAGACATCACATTATCAAGTTCCTTTTGCTTCTCAGCAAAATGCGTTGAAGCAACAGGAACCTCAACCCACCCAACCACCCGCCATAGGCAGGATTAGTCGTATAATCAGGGAAACAAATCATCATTGGGATTGCACACAGAGATATATGGATGGACAAGGAACTGAGGTTCGTGTGTGGAGGAGTTCACTAGGCCTGAATAAGAATGACACCAATAAATGGCGATGACCTATAATCTACACTCATTGCTCGTCGCCATTCATTGGTGATGACCAGGCCCCATCGCCAATAAATTGCGATGACATGACCTCATCACCATTTGTCCTCTCAAACATATGGCGATGACAGAGCCTCGTCACCGATAAATGACGATGGGCCATCACCATTTTCTGACTGTGTTCGCCATGTCGATTTCTGCCAGTAGAGATGAGTCCCAAACCACATGATAAAAGATAGAAAGAAATCTGCAATCCGAAGTGTATAGGAAGGCTGAAAATCAACGGTAAATTTGAGATTTTCTGACAGAAAAGCTGAAATTTTAGCTGTTGTTAGCAGTTTTGAGGGATATACTACGTTTATTGTCCATTTTCAATTAATATGAATGTTCATTTATCTATAAATGTCGGAATTGTCGGATATGTTGGGTGACTTCCGGTAAAGTAAAGGTAACGAAAACCCTTAAACATTGTTAATTTGCTGGATGTTCCCAAATGCAGAAAATGTATCGGTCGGTAACTTATACAGCGAAACTATTTGAATTGTAGTGTTTTTTTGTTGTTTTTTTTACTAGTTTTTTTTAATTTTTTATTATTATTTGTTACAAATCTGAATTATCTGCTAAAACAATTAAGGACATGACATGATGGATTCGAAACTGGATTCTTCAATAGCAATGTCCAGCCATTCACAGTTCTGCCGATTTATTTGTTCTTCAAGCGAATCACGTCGGGAAGGTGTTAATCGGTATTCAGAAGAGTCTAGTCTAAATTTACTTACGTAAAATTGCTATTTGACCTCCGAAATTGAATATTAGTGATATTAGTGAATTCTCCCCCCCCCCCCACAAATTATTTCCCCATTAGAAGAAACATCTCGAGCGTAGAAATATGTTTTTTCGCGCAAACTGGGGACTCATGACCTTAATATCATACCAAATTCATATCGCCTTCGTGTCCAGAATCAAAATGTCCACATACCTTGTGCATAATTCATTACTAATTGCATATCACTTCCGCATGTCAAAACCGGAAGCAATATCCACGTACCTGTTCAAGTGTTTTAAATATTTCATTAATTATTGTTTTGGCGGAAGTGCTCTCGTTTGATCTTAGGTTTCTCATTCAAATATCGATGTTAATTATGCTAAGCGTATATTTGAGGTACATGTCGAATGAGAGTATAATGCATCATTCTATTATACTCCCACCCTTTTCACCTATTAACCCATGCATCCTCGTAACAGGGGTAATACACCCCTGACCGCAGTCGAATGTGGTCTCCGGAGCTAGATGAAACAGCCTACTGGCGAAACTGATATTTCGATTGGTCAATTCTCGATTTGAAAAAGGGACCTTTCAAAAAGCACAGCGATGTAGTGGGGGGAGAGAGGCTATAGTGAGTGACAAACAGCAGGTACATTGTTTTATTCGCTAACAAACTGAAATGACAGAAGACTGCCATAACAACATACACCTTTATCAAATCTAGAACAATAAATTAGAACACGGCGCTTAAATTTGCGCTCAGCGACAATGCTATACAGTCGATATTTGATCGCCTGACAAGCAATCACCCCAACACCGTCAGTAATAGTATCCATTGCATCACACACTACGGCAGTCCATACGCATGGACTATATTTATGCGAAACACAAACAAAAATAAATAACATAAACGTTAGTAGTTAAACCAGCGTAGGTTATTAATGGACAGATTTTCGGAGATATTTTTTTGATGAATTGATGGGGTTATTACAGTGATATAAGAAGGTTTGTATTGGCGGAGTAATCTCTACGCTGAGAGCGCGTTAACGATATTTCAATTGCGGGCAGGGCTTGTAGCCAGACGATAGTCGTTCAGCTGACATGCGCTGTTCGGAGTTTGGTATTAACCTTCAATTCGCCGAGAGGGGTTACCACAATCGGCCAATTCTGTCTGTCCAGTTGGCTGCCTGCAACGTTTCATATTTGCTAGATTCATTCAGATCCATTATAGGGCCTTGTGGATTCTATTATATGGTTTAAGTTTTACCATCGTGGCCGATCACAAGGCCTAAATGTTCTGTTCCCTTGGCCACTTCAAGCGGATCGACGGCGAACTGCGCCCATAAACCAGCTTGTGTCCCCACGTCCTCTAATCTCCCGGGAACAGGAGAGTAGAGACACAATCTATATTTTTTTTAGCGCACGGTGAACAAACATTCAAATATAAAAAAATCAGTTTGTTGATATCATAGCTCTATAAATATTCCGTGTTCAATGTTAGGAGGGAGAAGCGCTCATTTATGGCCTCTTCAAAATTCAAATTTGATTGGCTACTCGAATGACATGAACATTTCCCGTTTGAAAAGCAATAAAGCCTGCCATACTTGGATCACACGGATCAAAGATCCTCGCCGCCCAATGTTGGCAAGCTCAAATTGTGATTGTCTATGGCATCACGTGTGTTTACGACTTGTAGAATTCACCCCATTCACCAGGTCTAAGTGGGGAGCGGGAGTGTGGGGTGGGGTGGATTTGGTTTAATGTCACTCATATGCTGACATTAAATTTGGATGTTGGAGGAAGCCGGAGTACCGGGAGAGAACCACCGCCCGTCGGCAAGTACCTGGGAAACTTTCAGACATTCAGCAGTGGGCACTAGGGTCAAGGCAAACGACTGAACGTTAGTGTAGTATTAACTTGAAACGTGAAGATGAGATGTTCTCTCGGCAGTTCCGAACGTTATGCATATGTGCATCAACAAAATAAGTCGGTTTAGGAGTTAATGACCGCCTTAGTGAATATTATCATCAAAAAACTGCACATCGAAAAATTATTACACGATAATATTCACTAAGAATGTCATTAACTCCATTCTAACATGCACAATGATAAATATTTCCACATTTCATAAGCGGAATGACAAATTTTCTGCAAACATCCCATTTTGATGCGAGAATTTCGTTTCTGGTTTCAGGCCATGCTCGTGCGTGCTGTCCGTTCACGAGCTGCAACTGTGTGAAATCCTCCCACTGCGCAGTGATTGAACCAATCGTCGCTCAGCTTTGTAGCACCACGTCACAAGGATGAGAAGTCACCAGTTCGGCACGTGAATGAAACAGATCACAACAAACAAATGAAGATTATCGTGGGATAATCTCCATATGTTTTGAGGTCTGGACCAATCAGCGCACGGCTATAACGAGGAGCATGTTAGAATTTTTCTTTCACACTTCTTATTCGAAGTATGAACGGAAAAGTCGGCTTGTGTATGGAGATGCATATATGTCACCATCGCTCTGTCCCATGATTGCAATGCTCTTGGTGAATTGTTTCATATTAAATATACATACGAATATTCAGCTGTATAATCCCCTGGTTGCAGAACGCATAATAATGAGATAGACGGTCACATATAGTGTTCGAATCTGCATAGAGACATCATTCTGAATACAGTTGCACTATACGATTAAATACGGCATTTCAAGATTGTATGAATGGAGTTGCTGAATTTTCTTACATGGTATGTTAGGCACGACAACATTTGTGAGTGTCGACATCCGGTAGGTGAGAGTTGAGATTCGCCAATGAAAACATAATTACTCCTTTGAGAGCTTAATTCTCTCTATCTCTCTCTCTCTCACCAGAGGAGTAGTTATGTTTAGATTGACGAAACTCCTTTAGCTGATACGTTTTTGAAACAGATTTAATTTCTTCAGTTTTGCACAATAATATTTCGTTCAGAAAATAACCCCCAAGTTAAAAAGAGTAAAAAAAAACTAAAAAAACAAACAAACAAACAGAAGAAAGCCCAATTTTATACGACAGTTCGGGCTATTTTACGTCACTTTAGACTCTGAGCGGATACAATTTAAAGAACTTTGGTATTTTTTTCTGCACGAAACAGCAGTTTGTGCAGAATTAAAGAAACTTTTTTTTGCTTCACAAATCTAACCATACTGCTTCCCTTCGAGCGTCAAAGAGATCAAAATATAATACGCCAACAAAATGTGTAACAGAATTGGAAGTTCATACTCTACAGCTTAATGCTGAGTCTGTATTTACACACAGAAAATAACTAATTTTTGGTGTCCAGAATTGGGGTGAAGTGAAGAGTGCGATACACAAAACGACACAAACCTAAATCTTGATGAAGTCTTATATCTCTTATAATCACAAGATGAAGGTGAAATCATTCATTCATATGGCAGGTGTCAATTACCCTGAAATTTAACATCGCTTATGTAACACGACATTATTTTTTGTCACCGCACAGCACAGGTGCAGCAAGGCGTCGCACCGAATTGAAGTTTAGTGGGCTTCACATTTCGGCTTTACCAGTCGAGGCATCCCGCGTACGCAATTAAATTAACGTCGTGTTATATGACGGAAGTGGTTGGGTAATAGCTGGAAATAGTGATTGCCGAAAAAATAGTAACCTTCGAACTGCTACAGATTTTGAACCCTACAAGGTACGAACTTCTAAGTTGTTGCATTTATTCCCCAGTGTCAAATCTTTTTGATTTGATTGGAATACCTGAACGCCTTTTTTTTATCCCACTTCTAGAGGGAGAGAACGGCATCAGGTTTCAGGTCAATCGATGTCGTGTTACAGGAGGTAGGCGGCAGGGTAATTGAATTGTGTCATGATCCACACCTGCCATTTAATTTCTATGAATGTACATTGCATCATGGGATCATACGAGGGATGAAACGTCGGATATTTTCAATAACGAAGCAGGCACGTGCGAATTGTAACTTAATAATTTCCATCAACTTTGAAAGATATAACGAACACTTCAATAGGACATATTTTACTTCGGGGAAGAACTGCGGCATTTGAGATCAATGCTGGAGGGACGCGAATTATTTTGTAAGAATGAATTACCTGTCGCAAGCCAGAATCATCTTTAGTATTTAATGTCAAATTATGCATGCAAATCTAAGCCTAACTGCCACAATAGCGCACACTGATGTAATATGCAACTGAGAACTCGGCCCTCACTAATAACTCGAATTAGAACCCGGACAACTTAATCCGCTGCAAAATCTGTGTTAGTTAATATTCGAGATTCTGGAGAGTATTGATTATCGTGCCCCGAAAAATAATTTCATGGCTTTTTAATAGCATTGCACCAGCATTGAAATAATCCAGTATTATGCAGCCCATTGTTGAAAACATTTTCAGATGGCGCAATCAGTGAATCTATTAAAAAAACAATGTACCATCATTGTCTTTTTCTCATACTCATATTCTATGATTTCATTGGTGATATCTTACTTTCAGTAATAATCGAGAGATATTCGCTGCTCTTCAACACCCTAGCCAATCTGCCCCGAAAGATACGTCTTTCATCCACGTTCAGAGCAAATTTGCGCCGAAAGGAGCCAGGGTTTTCGACCAGGTGTTTGACTCCTGTTCTGAAGCCTGCGTTCTGTGTCCCCCTATCTTTTTTCGGGGGATCATTATTTAGATAGACTTGTAATCATTTTAATTAATCTATTAGTATATAAGTTGCCGATATAACCTATATATTGAGTGTAATTATGGAGTTATGTGTGTAGGTTGTAAGTTATGCAGATACGTAATCAGACTTAGTTGAACCGTGTCGATATTATAATTAGATATAGAATTTATTCCGAGACTCCATCAAAGGCTATCGAGTCTTTACAATAGGTTATTATCATAGCTCCTAGGATAATTTCATGTCAGGTACGCAATATTCTACACCAGCGCGGACCCCATCTCCGTATATTCGAAACGTCATTAGTTCGAATTAAGAGCGTAGATATTGCCTTGGTGTACTATGATGCGCGGATCCAGCCAAACCTCGAAGAGATCTTGATTCACCTATTGACCGCTAGAGGCGCTTTATCTATGTTATCCAATAATTTTGTTGTAATGCTTGTTTCATGTCGGATTTCCCATACTAACGCTGATTGGTTGATGGCTGGACACGTGATACTGCAGAAAAAAAGTACCAACTTGCGTGCAACCTCCCCACAGCGCTTGCTCCATTTCGCAGGCTCCAATAACATCCCTGCCTCCAATAGCGGAAGTTGACCTTTACTACGTTGCTATGACGTATAGGGGAAACCAACCAACGCACGGTTCAGTTTGAATCCGACCAAACAACTCAGTGTTGCACATGAGCGAACTACTTTTCATATGCTCTGTCCAGATAAACAGGGAAAATTATCTCCAGATAATTCTTTTTAACGCTAGGTCAACGGAGGTATTATGCAGACTTGAAAAGTAATCAAAATTTCGTTAAACATCTATTTTACTATATATGATGTCACTTCCGGCGATGTGCGCGAAGGCCCCGAATCCGGTCCAAAAATCTGACTGGTGGCTGGGGTGTTATTAGACCCCCAGCGAGGTGGTTGACTTGCGTGAGGCCGCCAGCCTGGCACCACTGGCGATTGAACTCCACCGCTCTACGGGTACATTTGACACGGCATTACGGTTTAAACCACAAAACAATTTTGTTGTGAAACTCATGACACGTGAAATTAACAACATTCAATCTTATCTAGGGTTATCTGTTTGATTTCGGTCTCCGAGTTAAGTCATATTCAAACTGCCTTTTTTATGAAATCGATTACCATTGGTTCTCGATAATTAAATGGTCAAGGCGCCTCCTATAGTGGCCAATAGATGAATATTTGGCCGTATGAGTCAGCGGGGGAACAAGGAGCGTGAGGAACGTAGAACGAAATTCATCCCACTCAAAACTTGAGTGAGATTGAGTTACTTTTCACTCAACTTGAGTTAAATGCACTCAACTTGAGTGACATTCACTCAAGCATAAGAGTGGAAATTCATCCCACTCAAGTTGAGTGAACTTGAGTGGTTTTAACTCAAGTTGAATGAAAAGTATAGCTCAAGTTGAGTGAAAAGTAACTCAAGTTTGAGTGAACAGGTACATTTCACTCAAACTTGAGTGGAACAGTTCACTCAAACTTGAGAAGGAACAGTTCACTCAAGTTTTTTTAGAGAGTATAGTTAAGCATATGGGCTTTTTACTATCTCGTTTTTCTTTAAAGCTTGAAACTGGTGCCATTTCATTCGCGACTGCTCGGCCTATTCCGTCGAACCATAGTACCTCGTGCATTAATGGTGTAAGGATTTTGCACCTCTCCGGTGTAAACCGTGATCCACCGCACGTGAGGCACACCACATACTATAGAATGTTTTTCCGCTCATATAGTCTTCGTTTTATTTCTCCCTCATCAGGAGATAAAATATATATTCAAATGAAATGGACATTTCCGTGATTCTACCCCCGAATGATGTATTATAATTTGAGCTGTTTCTCCTGGCTTTTCGTCTCAAGCTGATCTCCATGGTAACGGAAGTCATACAGCTGACATGCGGAGTTTCGGCATGATACTGTGCTTCCACCATGGATGCCAATATGGATTCCTAGCAGTGCAGGTCGAGGTACTATGTCCTACATTATAGTACGAGACCGTGCCGTTTGTGTGCCATTCAAATGCCCGATAGTATTAAACAGGCCTCCCAGTTGTCCTGCTTTTCCTACTTTTTCAGAATTTGTCTTACTTTTCCTAACCCTTTAGAATTTGTCCTACTTTAAAGTGATCGTAAACCCTCAAGTAAAGTTTCCATCAAATGAAATCCCATTGCGAACAGTGTCGTTAAATATTTATTGTAATTTTTTTACGATTTGTTTTACACAGAGTAAACTGCAATTAAAGCATGGCATTCTATGGCGGTCTATTGGAATCATATTTAGGTCCAGTGACGTCACACTGCCTTAATACATATATTTCAAACTTTGTATGTACTTTCCAATGCTTGATTCAAGCTTAAGGTATGTATACTTTAAATTTCAACACAGACTCACTGTTCCAATGTGCATGTTCCAAAATCTGGGAAATTAAATGCAAGATTCAAATTGACTTGACACTCATGAGTCACCATCTCCCAAATTTTGATGAAACATGCACATTGGAACAGTGAGTCTGTGTTGAAATTCAAAGTATACATACCTTAAAGGTTATACCAAATGACTCTATACTACTTTGCATTAAGACATACCCAGTAATGTTCCAAACAACAAATTAGTATTTTTTTCTTGAATAATGTCGTCGAAGTGGGTTTTAGGACACGAATAGAACACATGTGGGAGAAAACGTATTGGAGCAGTGACCTCTGGTGCATGACGTCACAACCTGATTACGATTGCGCCGTAAACGTCATAGTCTATGACGTCGGGCGCTGTTACGAAAGATTCATCCAACTGTGGGAGTTCTAGCGTGATGTCGCCGACAGTTTGACATCACAACAGGCATTTGAGTGAGATCGTAATCAGGTTGTGACGTCACAGGTCAAGCGGTCACAGCTTTCGCCGTTTTGAAAGGGGCGTGAAATTGTCGCACTTTACTGCTGCTATTTCCAACCTTGGGCAGTTTGAAAACATACAAAAATGTAAAACAAGTCTATATTATCACCTCTACAACAATTTAGCACAAAAAAGCAGCAGATTTTGAGACCATTTTGTATAACCTTTAAGCATGAATCAAGCATTGGAAAGTGCATACAAAGTTTGAAATATATGTATTAAGGCAGTGTGACGTCACTGGACCTAAATATGATTTCAACAGACCACCATAGAATACCATGCTTTAATTGCAGTTTACTCTGTGTAAAAAAAATCGTGAAAAAATACAATAAATATTTTCCGACACTGTTCGCAATGGTCTTTCATTTGATGGAAACTTCACTTGGGGGTTTACGATCACTTTCAGAAATTTTGTCTGTTAGAAATAAATCAAGGATAATTGGAGAACATTTTCTTAAGTGAGTGCAGCATTTTTGACATATTCTATAGATAGAATGCACCATAAATCGATATTTCAAGTTCTTACGTCACATCATACGGAGAAAAAGGGGACAGGGGGAAGTTGAATTTGTTCTTCAACCGAAATAGCCTTTAATGGGTTGAATAATTTGCCATGTCATCATGTGCTCTAGCTTGCAGAAAGAAATAATAAACCTAGTGACATGGAATAACTCAACGTCTTATTATGTAAATATTTCTACCTCAGTACAATAGACACTCTTATAGGTACACTGCTATATTATGCCGGCACGTAATAATATGTGTAAATACCGTACTAAAACCGCATTTGCAATGAGCTAGTTACATTCATTATCAGCGCTTACGGTTTCGGTATTCATTAATAAGGGCTTCGTCTTAAATAAACTTACCATCACACGATATATCGAGCCATTGAAATAAAATATGACCGACTGACATATATTAAATTGCCCAAGTCATATAGCTGGACAGCCATACATATATACGAATGGGATGAGGACTATATCGTGTATGTCAGCTCTGTCTATATTGTTATAGTCGAGTTATAGATTTGAGTTTCAAGTCATACACAAATGAGCTCAGATTCTATGACCCTAGTGTTCCTATAAGCTTAAAGATGTAATCAGCCTCAAATCGGGCTGAAATCAATGTCTCTCAAACTCAGCGAAAGTGACATATGTTACAACAGGTACAAAATGAAACACATTTGACCACAAAAAACTAAACTTGTTTCTACCATTCACGAGAAAATAGAAGGAATTAATCTTTAAAAATAAACAGCATGGCATACCGTTTATTTTTCCACGGCCGTGTCAACAAGCGTATACACGTATGGTGCATTCTACCAACGTATGCTGTGCGACATTAACGAACCGTGAGCACGAGCCATGACGTTATCCCATGGCTGCAGCTGTGCAGCATTCAAATTCGTGAGCGTCGCTACGTCACTCATTCGTCACGCAGTGACGTCATTTTTCTCTCCGCGTACAACACACACTCAATGGCGAGACAGAAAAGCCGTCGAAGCGGGCAGAGTTACAAATTTCTCTGACAAGATATTTCTGCATTAGTTGTATATGACGATCCCACTAGCATCAAATATAATACATATGATGCTTTGGTAATCTCCCCTGCTGAAAAAACGCACAGGGGAGTGTTTACAAAATCCGTACATTTTGAGGCTGATTACATCTTTAACGAAATGTATTATAGACAACGGCCCATGATTATAGGGTATATCAGGCAAGCATCAACACCGGTCGTCCAATGAACGAGCAGCGAACACATGTCTAGTGTCACGTGGGACGCGTTGAACGGGCATACAAATAATTGAAGAAATTGAATGTTTACATCGTCCCTGGTAAATAAGAGAAATTGGCAATTTTACAAAATTCGCCACTCTCGCCTTATTAATTACAGGTGATACATATCGATAAAATACTTCGAAAGTTATGTCCCCTTCTTGCGAAGTGAAAATGAGCGCGTCGTGAAATTCCATGGCGTCAGTCAGGTGCCATCTACCTCGGCTTCGTTCTGTATGTATTAATTCCCTTCGCTAAAACGTCTGGAATTGTATTTAATGTTTAAGGCATGAAAGCAAAAATCTGGTTAAGAGAGGTAGTTTATTCGCTAACAAAAAAGTCAGCCAAGATATTTAGCGCTCTATATTCCCTGTAAACGTAAACTTTACACAACCATTCTGCAAAGATCTTCTCACCAAATCTCTAAAAAATATTTTATTTCGCATCAAATAATTAATTCCAAATTTATTATGCATTTCTTTCGAAGAAAATAGCATAAATGAAAAAATCGAAAAATCTGACCTAAAAATCACCTCAAAACGCAGTTTTGGAATATGACATCACCAAAACGGTCTTGGATTTTGTTTTCACATTTTCCAGTAGAGCCTGACCTAAAAAAATATTGTAGAAAGTTTCAATGCCCTAGCTCAAGCAGTAAGAAAATTATTCAAGGGGCCCAATGTGCCATATGCAGGATAAACCACCTGTGCCACCAGGTGGCGCCACATGGTAATAGGGGGCATTACCCACTTGAGTCAATCGCCATGGTGATATGCATATATTTGTACCAAGTTCATTGCTGGTGTCCAAAAGTGCATAAACATTGCCAAGCCACTGGACTATCATGCTCTTTCATACACAGGACTTATATATAACTTTATTTATCGAGGGTAACTCTGTCAGTTACAAGAACTGTTCTTCCCAGAGGCCCTCCAGAGATACACATAATAATGAACAAATCACATGAAATATAATATAAAATACATAACAGAATAGAATGTATACAGGTGTATGAATAGATTTAACAATGAGTAAATGATATGGCCGAACATTGCAGTAATCACACTAAACATCTGTATTTTGGCTCCTGATTGTGTTCATAAGTCTTGACTTGAAAGCTCTGAGGGATGGGGCATCCTTGAGATGTTTGTCGAGAGAATTCCACAACTTGGCTCCTGAATAACTTAAGCTCTGTTTCAGATAATTTGTTCTTGGTCGAGGAAGGTACAGTTTGTTGTTTTCGGCTGATCTGAGGTTTTGGTTTATTACATCATTTACATATTGAAAAAGACATTAGAGATAAGGTGGGCATAGATTATGAATGATCCTGAACATAGAATACAATCTAACATACTTTATCCCTGGTTTTGACGACATTATTTTGTTAATGCTGTACATTATATATGCCATATTACTAAGACAAACATTCGTATAGTTGAGGGTATAGTATTTGTTGAATATATCTATTTTCTCTGCTGTGCTTATGCTAATATTATTGGAAAGATAATTTTTGATGCTAATTTCAGGAACACTTAAAAACAAGTGTTTTTCACTGTCCCATTTTAACTACCTTGTGTTTTCTTGGTCATATTTTGCAAAAAAAAAATAACTGACATGATGCACAGACAGCGGTAGTGTGGTCACATCTACCTGGGACGAGTATAGAATATATTCGTCCCAGCATCTACACAGATAAAATACGACAGAGAATATGTATGTAGTCTATAGGTGAAAGCTAATGAGCCGTTATAACTAAAGACTGGATTACTTTCTCCGGTCAACTTGGTCACGATTTGAACCTTCTAATGCACTTGTTTCTTATCCACTGCCATACCGGCCACGGTAAAAATATCCATAGACACATAAAAATGCAAAAAAGCGGAAACAGAAATTAGTTTTTGTTAATCTGGAGACAAAAACGTTGGTGTCTCGAATATGTGGGCTATTTCTCACGAAAAGCCATTTACCGTCTCGATAAAGACTTTGTTATCTGGATGTTAACAATTGTCTGGAAGTAAAATGGTATGGTCGTAGCTTTGTTGAAAATTGAGTCTTACATGCTCGCATGCAGCGTGGATCGGCAAATCATTCCAAATTTATGTCGAATGTGCTGACCCATGAAAATATATATAAAAAAAAAAAAATCAGTTTTAACATTAAACATGTCGCATGTTTCAGTTATACAGTCCTGATAAGAGATTAATTGACAGTTTTTTAAGAGATTGTTTGACAACGATTGATTTAGGTGTTTATTATGTTAGCATGAACACCACAAACATTGACAGGAAAGCCTGATAAGAGATACGATTAAAGATTGTTCGACAACGATTAATTTGTCATGTAATTTTGTTGTTAGATATTTGATCTTAGACAGAGATTTATGTTGTTCGTCGTTGTATAGCTGTAGTATAACTGAACACGACGTTAAATGAAATTCTCTCTCTCTCTCTCCATGTCTTTCATGGGACATTGGCCAAAGGAAAACCCCGAGAAGTTCCGAATGACAAGTGCCCGTGCTATCACCTAACTGAATCTCAGATAGCAATTGACGATATTCACCAGGAAATACGAAATAAGGATGCTAACTAAGAGTCCGCGACATCTCGGCACGCGACATTTCGGTAAGCGACATTTGGCACGCGACATTTCGGCAACATTTGTTTCCATATCTGCAGATAGCTTAAATTGGGCAAAGAAAATACATTCCTTTTTTAGGATAAATGTACACAAATGTACGCATTTGTCCTTTCTAATGCTTTGATCCACTTGGTCAAGTTGAATTTGCCATCTGGACAATATGTGTCGCCTAAATAATCTGTATGTTAGAAAAAAGCGAACATCTGTCTTTTCATCATATTTTAATCTGTGAAATAAAGTTGCCAAAATGTCCATTTTCTCCACAGCAGAGATATTTTTCGACTTCAAAAGCCCAATACAGTTGGTCGCGATGTTTCTTTACATATATTGACAAAATCCGACAATTTTGATTGGTCAATGGCGACTAGAGGTTACGGAGCAAATTCTCCATAAACACCATGTAATGGCCCACTCCACTGACCATGTATGCCAATTAAGTTTTGCGAAGATCAGCAACGCGGTTTCGGAAAAGAAGACTTTTTAAAATTTAAATAGTACCGGCGCTGTTAACTAATTAGTTCTATTTAGGAATAAAAGGTAGATCCAATGGGTCTTCATTACCGCATAAAGATTCGACGGTGCCGAAAGAACGCAAGTTGCAAAATTAGGTGGAAAATTGGAGAAAATAACAATAACAACACAGTATAGTTTTCCGGTCAAGCTGGCTTGGAACAGACGGATCTGTTGGTTCTTCGAGATATACGAAAACGATGCGGTTTTTTCAGCGAAGTTTCATTTTCAAGTTTTTCGTATCATCTTGATTATAATGCCTAATTATTATCAATTCTCTTTGCATATCACACAGACTTCAAGGGGTTTCGTTACATTTCGGATACAGAAAAGTTAATGATAAAGTCACTTAAATAACTTATATCTTACATTGAAGTACTACTCGAAAAAGATTTTAATATATATATATATATAAATCATTTTCGTACGAATGAGAGAATCTAAAAATAACATGGATTTTAATCGGAGTTTAAAGTTCAATCAAAAATTGGCGCTCAACTTACTGTAAAAAATAGCCAAAATGGGTCCTTCCCCATGTCGATTTCAAAATCGCGTGTTAAACGTCAAATTCAAAGTGTAGATAAACATGGTATATGCTGAAAATCGAGTAAAAATTTTTAGTTTTCCGTCAGACAGCTGAAATTCTCAACTGATATGAAAACTGATTTGTCTATCGGTTTTGTAGGATATACTGGGTAACTTCCGGTAAAGGAAAGGTAGAACCACATGCCCTCAAAGCAAGAGTTTTGGGAGTTGTGGGCGGTGATATTAGGGTGAAGTATCGAAATATGGGGTCTCTATACATTTATATAAAACATGGGGTTATGTATAGAGACCCCATATTTTGACACTTCATCAATACCACCGCCCACAACTCCCAAACTCTAGTTTTGAGGGCCTGTGGTAGAACGAAAATATTTAAGTCGATTTAATTAGTATCTGCACTGATATTTAAAAAACGCATGTGTGTCTTTCTAGGCTAAGAGATCAGCATCAATTACCACCGGTGCATGATATAAAGGGGTGACTCCGAGACTCATGCGTGTAAGTACTGTATTTAATGTTTTAATTTATTAGATTGCTTTTGTGATTAGTGATAGTAGCCTCAGCTAATCACTCTAGTATTGAGGTATATCTCTAGGATAACTGCATGGGAAGCTCGCCTGGTAATGAGATATCCTGATTTATATATTTATAGAAGAAATTTGAAACTGATTACTTTTTTTGTGTCTGTGACTAATCTTTATTACTTTGAACTGTTCTGATATTTACAAATTACCAAGTCACGAATCTTCGGCTGTAAGCCAGAATTGGAAGGTGCTAATTATTTAATATCATATTTTTGTTCCACTGGTATACGGTACATTTCATCTCATCGGCCATAATTAACATTTGTTTGGTTAATCACTATATAAATGACGAAGTCTACTGTTTCGTTCATTCTAGAATCACATGAAATTAATCGTATACACTCTCAGAAATATTCAGGTAAAAGTCCTGAGCTGATCAGGTGGTATATCCACAACTCAATTTCAGGGAATTTGGCTGAGATTCAGAGTTGATTACCTGAATTTCAGGAAAAAGATCCCTGAATGAGACGATTTTCCCTGAAATTCAGGCAAATTTATCACCCTGATTAGTAAGTTCCCGACCCTATTCAGGTACGTAAAATTCCCTAAAATTCAGGTAATTTAGCTTTAATTCATGGTTGATATACCTGAATTTCAGGAAATTATCCCTGGGTTTCAGGCAAAATCAAATCCCTGAAATTTAGTTGTGGATGTGCAACCTGATCTATTCAGGATTATTCCCTGAATATTTGTCAGAGTGTAATTACTATAATGCAGTTAGTGAATGTAAGCCGAATATGAAATCTCGGACAAGCATATTAGACGAGAGAAGTGTTTGAAGGCCTGACCATAAACTATACTAGACAACACAGGAGACGGGATGTGTTTTGGGGAACGACATATGCCTGGCCACAGACCCTCAAAACAAGAGTTTTGTGAGTTGTGGGCGGTGGTATTAGGTTGAAGTGTGGAAATATGGGGTCTGTATACATAACCCCATGCTTTATATAAAAAAAATACACCAAGGTGTGAAACGCACTTTGGGTGAAACGAGAAATAAACGGTTTACCTCCAAACAAAATACATCAGCATATTCTACTTGTGATCAGTGTGTGACCTCTTTGCCGGAAGCGTGTCGCGACTTATCAATCAGAATTGAGAAAGAAGCCGGCCATGATCTCGGTGTGCCGGGATAACCGGACAGTGGCGAATCGCCCGGCAAAGGTATAAAATTGCACAAATTTACTAATTTGAAGGACGGGAATATATAGAGGGACACTTGTAGAATATGCTGATGTATTTTGTTTGGAGGTTTCTTGTTTCACCCAAAGTGCGTTTCACACCTTGGATTATATTTATATAAAGCATGGGGTTATGTATAGAGACCCCATATTTCGACACTTCACGCTAATACCACCGCCCACAACTCCCAAAACTCTTGTTTTGAGGGCCTGTCGGCCTGGTCATGAAGTAATAGAGAATCATACGAGACGGGACATGCGTTTGGGGGTCAACTTAGGCCTGTCCATGAAGCGATCATCTCCACAAGTCCAGGTAAATCCTAAATCCGCACAGAGGATTTACCTGGACATTTTTGGTGATTCGATTCAGTTCTTGAGTCGATGGCTCCATCATACAATCTCGTACATTTCATCCCCCGCGCTTGTTTTGAATTAGCATGTCGGTAGCGGGTCGGTTTTGCTTTGACTTCCGATGTCGATTTCAGCCCGACATCAAAGTAGTTTGGCCAGTAATGAAATTCAAACCTGTCATTTCACATACCTCGCAACGGATTGGCGTAATCAGCTAGCTTATAGAGCGTTCACTGATTGGTTTGATTTAGAGGAAACCCCTTGTTCTATTTGTATCCAGAACTGGTATAAGGTATAACTGAAAGAGCCAGTGTATCGATCCTAACAGATCGATTGATACACTGGCTCGCGAGGATGTGAAGTAATAGTCCTGGTACACCCGACCAATTGTTCCTTGAGATGTCAGACTAAAGTTAAGGAAGTCTGTAGTGGCCATTTATCTTGCTTAGAAGTTTGTATTGTAGACGATGACCGTACGAAAGCAGTCTAAAGCGAATGGCCGTAACAGTCTTCCACAAATTTGGTGTCACTTGTCAATGAAAACTGGGTCGTGTGTACCATGCCATAGACAAGCTTATGAGAAGAATAACGTCACACCAACGTCACACAGATATCTAAATTACGTCAAAGTTTATAAGTCCTATCTCGAAATGACAAGAGCATTGAATAGATAAAATATTGATTTCTATATGAGCATACTATAAACAGCGACTGTATGAACATATTCCACCATTGTTTTACAGTGGTACTAAATTTAACAACGAACACCTCGTTGTAGAATTCTTAGTGGGCCAATCTGCAAATGATGCTTCAATCCTTAATACGGCGTCATCAGTCAACGTTCTAACAACCTCGTTTTCGTGCAACCGGCAGCGCTCAGTAATACGGCACAGAAGTGAATAATATAACACTTTTCCGTCCTCAGTGGCAAGAGATATTTGGTACACTCCATTTTTAAGTAAAAACCTCACAGTAGAAACGTATATGAACTGAGTGAGGCATTGCTTTAAACCTTGGTCACCCATCATCCATCCTAGCTCAAACGTATTTGGTGCAATAAAGAATTCAGAATATTATGCCCCAAGCTCTACTGTCTCCGTCTTTGCTCTAACTTTGAGAGGTGGACTCGCTGTCCCGCTTTTTCACACAGGCCAAATTTTTCCCTTCTACTAACTATAGAAAAGCGACAGGCGATATTTGGCAACAGGACAACACACTCAGGTTCCTTTCATACCCAAGACCAGGTAATCCCTAATTCCTTGTAGAGGGTTTATCGATCGTAACCTATCGATTGATACACTGGCTCGCGAGGATGTTCATACCCAGAAACACATGACCTTGGTGCCAGTGTGCAAGCATGCGTCCTTTTCGTATTGCATATGTAAATATCGCTTTCGTGCCAAGGCGCATGCGTTCCTTTCGTGCCAAGGCGCATGCGTTCCTTTCGTGCCAAGGCGCATGCGTTCCTTTCGTGCCAAGGCGCATGCGTTCCTTTCGTGTCAAGGCGCATGCGTAACTTTCGTGCCAAGGCGAATGCGTTCCTTTCGTGTTAAGGTGCATGCGTTCCTTCAGCGCCACCGTGCAAACGGCCAAGGTACTCGTGCATGCAGAGGAACGTACATATACGTTCTTTTTGTACCAAGACGCTCCAATAAATCTCTTTCGTGTAGAGGTTAATTGATTGTCGCCCGTTTATTTCTCAGGCTCAATTCCTCAAGTTTCAAGTCAGTGGCTGCGTTAGGGCGCTCTGTTATTTGAATGCGATAAAATTACAGTAAAGTGAAGCATGTAATTAACTTGTTCGTCTATTATATAACACCTGTCTGATATACCACTAATGCACTTATGCATAAACAATCGATCGGTATTCAATTAAAGAATTCCTTTAGAGACAACCGTCACAGAATATTGCCTGGTGTAGCTTTATGAGTGTTGTGATTGTGTTATAAAATAATCCACATAACTTTGACAGATAATTATATAATATATTTATTCCTATCACGTACATTGATTACGACAATCTAAAAACAAAAATGTATTAATGTAATTAACCCAGTTCAAAGTGGTGAAATACTATACAGATCTGTTTGGATTGAGTTTTGTTTAAATCTTTCGCTATTCGGTCCGGTTATTGGTAAATTGTTTCGTATTAACTTAGCGAATTTCTTCAACAAACGTTCTCATGCATGCAGACTGAGATAATTTTTTGTGATATGTGAAATTTGTACTGAAAATGGAGAGATTCGGTCACTCCATATATTTTGAGTCACTGAATACGGATATTGAATATATTTTAAATATATCGATCTTTATTTTGCCTCTGCTATTATGAATTCAACGCATATATAGTCACCATACCAATGAAATCACGCATGTGATCTTCGATGGCTTGTGAATGGGAACAGACAAGTGTGTATTATTTGTACAGACTTCTCAACATTGTGAGGTAATTTTCCTAACTCACTTATAGGGTACTTAAAGCTGAGGTAAATATCGTGTACTTCTGCAGAGTCGTGATCTGCTGCCTCCGTGCATCAGGTGAGGAGGCTGGTTCAAATACGTGCAACGTCCACACGCCTTCGAGCAGCTCACGCCCGGTCTTGTGCCAGCATCCATATACTCATCGCTAAACGTATATCTTTATGGAAATACAGAGATGAAAAAATTATTTCCTCACAAATAGATTTTCTTAAAATATAAAGATGGCCTTGATGGCGAGTTTACAAAACGAATGTTTTTTTCTTCTAAATATAGCATTTGTGGTTTTCTGGCCACAAAAGGCCTGACAGAAATAATGGTGTTTCTACAATGATATATATGGCATGTCGAATTCAAATTCATGATCATTATATTAAACGTTAATTTCTTGAAGTGTTCAACACAAGAACACACATGTTACAGGGGCGCTGCATGTTTGATTGGAACATGGTGTGCGGCGTCCACAGCGACCATTTTTGTATTGACAAGAGCTATACTCTCTAACCAGTTAGATTGAAAGTTCAAAGCGCATTCGAATCGTAGATTGGATCTTGTACATAATTCCAATCTTTCGGTGCGATTGGATTTATTTTCAATCTATTGGATTGGGAAAGAACAGAATGAATCTACTGCAGCCTGAAGTAATAAGCCTTTTCGCGGTTACAAGAATCGGGGGTGATGACGGCCCTTTTTCTACGCTATAAAGAGATCATTTATCTCTGAAAATATGCAAGACTGAAAAATTGACATGCTTCCTAGTTTATTTTACGCTGATTTCTCGAGTTTCATAACAATTTACCCGGTAGGGTTAGTAAAATCACCAGCAGATCAGTCCGTACACTGGGCTTCTTGTGTTAATCTAGCGGCACAGGAAGTGAAAGTATCACCTCTCCGATCCCAGAATGCAGTGCGTTTAACATGGTGTTGTTGTTGTAAATTTGTAACCGCGAAAAGGAATATTAGTTCAGGTATACGTCAGGGATAATTCATGGAGTAAGCTGTTGAAATAGGACGAATAAATAAAAATAGTAAATATTAATTGTAAAACACATTTTAGGGTCATCACACACTTTTCGTAGTGAATGCCCTTGATTTCTCGTATGTGGATGCTCTTGACTTCTCGTAGTGACTTCTCGTATGCTCATTTGAATGGCAATAAATAAACTCACCATACAGATTTAAGTATTTTTTTAAAGTTTCTAAAGTTCCCATAAAAAAGGATCCTTAAAATATAAAGAAAACATGCCTCATATTTTTAATTTCGTCCTGGCTTTCACGATAAACCCAGAAGATAAACCGAGTGTGGCAGTTATAGGACAATTGATTGGTCAATGGACCAACATGAAGTGGCAATCAGATAATCTGATTGGATAGTTTGTATTGTGCAAGACCCCAATTCAAAGATCAATATAATCCGAAAAACTCACTTTTTTTTCCTACCTATCAATTTGTTTGTGTAATTATCTGTATTAGGCGTAAAACAAATTTCCCGTTTTAGGCGCATGTTTGGGATTTTAGAACCTTAATTACCCGAGGATTAGAGTTGGCTTGAGAAGGAGATCTCAACCTGTAACTATCTGGGTCATCCATACGCGGTAAGACTAACCCTGGGAGCATGTATATCCATTTTCAGCATTTTCGACGTAACCCCAACGTAACCCCCCATTTTCGAGTTATATGCTGTCTTACTTGTCCAAAATTACAGACCAACAACACCTCTTAGATGATACGGAAGTTATTCATATCTGTATCTTTTGTAAGCCCAGACAATATATGTTTCAGAAGTTGTGTGAAAAGCTTGTAATTTATCAGATTTCTCGAGTCTGTTCTCCGCCGGATAAAGACCGAACATTATACGGTCGGATATCGCTCCGCGATGATGGAGAAAATGGCGAAGTGTACGGAAATGGGTCGTTTGTTTGAAAACAAATAAGTATAATGTTTGTTTTTCGGAATCAATTAATGTCCACGCACATTCACATCTGCAAAACTAAATATCTCATTATTAAGTATGCTGATAAGGACTGTTTGTATTTAGTATGCTGATAACGGCTGTTTGACTGGTAAGATTCAGGTTTTGTGGAATGATATTTTGGTGCAGGGCTATATGTAAAGTGAATGAGGGCAGGGTCGATCGATTGACAGAAGGGGAGATAACCCTGTTTGGAGGTTGTATATTTTCGTCAACAACATGTCTGATTAGGGTTTGTCAATATCGATCAGGACGTACAGATTATTTGTTCAAATAAATGAGTTCGGTTAGATGATTACTCCCTCCAGATTTGTGGATGGAATTGATTTGGGATTATTTTGGTATATATACAACTGAATAATCTGTATGAAGGTCGATGTACTCGCACGTGACACGTGATGCTTAACAATCAAATATAATTAAAGGGTGTTCCCTTGGACATTCGTCAATATTCACAATCTTCTTACGGTATAACCAGGTGCAAATGAACTAGAACTGTTTGTCATTAGATTAGATTAGCTGCATGGCAACCTCCGAACAGGGTTGTCTCCCTTTCTGGATGGAATCAAATACCATTATACGGAGTATGTTTGATAAAGAAGATTGAACTGGTAATTGTACGTTTGTGAGATGATGTTTTGGTTCTAGGCTATATGAATGATTGAATTCAGGCAGGGATGTCCTGTCTGGCATAATGGGAGAAAAGCCTTTTCTGAGGTTGGGGGGGGGACGATGTGTCGCGTATCAAAATTGAGGTCAAAGGTCAAGGTCAGTGTGACCCGAAATTCAGTAATACATTGAAAACTTAATTTATTACGTGAGTGAATTTTCTGAGTGGAAATGAGGTGTCGCGTATCAAAATTGAGATCAAGTGCAAACGTTCGAAGTCGCTGTGACTCCAAAATGAGGAAATCATTAAAAATAAATTATTGTGTCCGTGAATACATTAGAGTGAGTTGTGTTGAGTATAAAAATAGAGGTCAAGGTCACTCAGCCCGAAAATCAGAAAATAGTTGATTCTGCGTTCAAACATCCAGATCGTGGCTGAGGAATGTGACCGGATTTCATGTAAACCACCAAAGCAAGCGTTTCATGAGAAAAAACCTATTTTGTTTGAGATGTTATCTCTTCAGCTCTATGATGTGCATTTTCATAGCCTTAAGTACCCCAAGAGGGAAGAAACATCCGATTAATTCTGAGATCAAAAGGTCAACGGTCGGCGATTTCCCAAACAAGGCGATGCTTAGTGTTGCGTTCGAAATTCACATCTGGTTGAATGTTGTGTGGGCGTGTATTGAAGCCAATTCTGATTCTTTCTTGTTAGTTTTGACTTACTGATGAGCAATTGTATAAATCAGGTAGCAGTGTCTATAAATCGGGTATAATGAAACTGGTATATCTCTCGGACTTGGCCAGACTGTTCTGGTTTTTGGAATATTGTATTCATATATATATACTGAAGTCTGGTTTAAGAAGGCGCGGTTAAATCAACAGACATGAAAAGACATTCTCACTCGTCTGCGTTTTTTTTAGAGCGCAGAGTAGATTTAAAGGCATTTGATATACGGTATCCCATATTTCTGAAATATTTTCCCTCGCCAATCTCCCGAAGAATGTGATAGTATATTTATTTTTTAATTAATGGATTAAGCTACAAAACCGGCGAACGGCTAAAAATAACCGCCATATATATATTTGAATAAATTGGATATGAAATATACAGTATTCCATAATAGAGCACTTAAAATCATCGACATGCCGCTTTCGCTAGAAAAACAAATATATACACATAAATATATTCATAATAAACACTTCTTTGTCAAAGTACAACGCGTTATTGGAGCGTGAGCATTTTCAATCAAGTGGTGTATCAGTTATTGATTTAAGAATCAATCAAATATTTATGGAATGTTGGGATTCACAAATACAGACTTATAAGTTTTTCTCCAATAAATTTTACAAGATGGCGATATTGGATATTTTAAATATTTTAAACCTAACTCTGATAGACAAACTGATTTTGTTGCGTCGATACCTGTAACAATCCATGCCACATGAATATTTTCTACTATTTGTACAAATGTACAAAAATCCAAGATGGCCGCTTTGATCACGTTTCTGGTACCCCACATGACCGCCGTTTTGAATTTACCCATGATGCTCGGCTTGTTTGGGTTATGCAAATAGGCTCAAAAAGACCCCAATATGATAAACCACAAATTCACGGAGTTTCCCCTCTCAGTTTTTGTCGTTCCGGAGATAGGTTGAAAAGTTTGGTAGCGGGGGGGAGGTGGGGGGGGGGGCATAATGGCTCCCACCAGGACTAGAAGGGTTAATGAGCTCACCACGAATGCAAGGAATCTCAAAGAACATCTCATTGAATGCAGGGAATTTCATGGAAGTCGCAACTGAAATGAAGGGAATTATAGGGAACTCACTACTGAATGCAGGTGAATTCAAGGAATCATGACTGAATGCTGAGAATTTTGCGGAATTCATCAATGAATGTAGAAAATTTCAGGGAACTCACAACTGATGGCAGGAAATTTCAGGGATATGGTCCACTGAATTCAAAGCCGAGCCTGAATGTCTTGGAATTGCCTCGCTGGATGCAGGAAATTTCCGGGAACTCAAAACTGAATTCGGGGAATTTCAAAGAACTCAATGCAAAAAATCTCGCCACTGAACTCAGGGAATACTTCCCGGATATAGAGCGAGAATGTAGCAACTATAGTAATGACACAATTGTCGCAATTGTGTCATTAGCAGTTGTCAGGTCGCCAGCTAATGTTATATAACTGCATGCAGAGTCGACCAATAATGACGCAATTACGATTATTGGTTGCTATTGCAAGTATATCTAAGATTTAGTCATACATCACGTGTGTTGTATTTTTGTCTGACGACCTGACAACTGCTCATGACACAATTGTCGTAATTGTGACAGTTGTGTCATTTGTAGTTGCTATACGGGTATCTTTCAGAATTTTTGGGTATAGACGTGACGTACCGAAAATAGTTGGGTCAAAATGACCCAAAATGTTTGGATCAAAATAAAATTTGACCCAAACTCTTTGGGTGACGTACCCAAAATAGTTGGATCAAAATGACCCAAAATGTTTGGATCAAAATGAAATTTGAGCCAAACTCTTTGAGTCCGTCACGTCTATACCCCAAAATATCCAATCCTTCTGACAGTGTTGTGTGTAAGTATACTTTAAACCGGAAATCCAGGGACTCATCCCGGAATAGAAATACAGAGATGAGCATTCATCCGATGCAGGAATAAATTCCGGAGATAAAACAAATTTTTAACGATTAGTTACATAAAAATCCGGGCTTCGTAACGTAGAGAAATGTGACGGAAATGTCGCTTAACAGGTTATTGCGCTGTGATAGTTCTGATAGTTAGGGCAAAATGAAACGTGTATCAAAAACATAACTTTGAAGTTGAACATGTTTTTTTTTTTTACATAATCTTCAGCATTATCCTTAAATGGGTCGCACGCGCGTAACTTGTAAGTTTATTCGTTCCAGGCGCAAAAAGAACTGTCGCTGACTGAGCCTATTTGCATACTCCTTTGTGCATGGGATCATGAGAAAATTAAAAATGGCGGCCATGAGTGTGTGTCTGAAAAGTTGCGTTTTCGTCGTTATTCTTTAAAATCTTTGCATGTTTACATATAGAAGTGTTTCACACTAGATGTTGTTTTGTTTCGAAGAAAATAGCATACATACAAAGATCGGAAAATCTGACAACAACAAAATCAGCCAAAAATGAATTTTTAGAATATAACGTCACTTTAACGTCATCGAGGTGGCCATCTTGGATTTCTGCTCGATAGCCACAGTTATACGAAACGTATAGGGAAATTGCCCTTCCCAGGCTGGGTAGAGCTAAAATCGCCCAAGCCAGGCAGGGTTATAACCAAAACATGGTTAGGCCAAAACAAATATGCGTTGAGAGGAGTCTTCAACCCAAATCATAGATTTGCAGTGCATTCTAAATCTCGCGAGACTCGCGTTGTCAATTAAATTGATGTCGTGTTACATGGGGGAGCTGGTAGGGTAATTGAATTATATTATGATCCCCAACCACCATTTAATTGACATGGATATGTATTGCATCATGGGATAGAAGAGGGATAAACGACATCAGGTTTCAGGTCTATTGGCCAAAGAATCGAGGTCACTGGACATGAGATTGAGGTCTGACACATGAATCATAGAATAGCGAAGAGAACCAACCCGGAGTGAAATCATCTTCCATACGCACGTCCGCGGTGGCTGTGTGTAGTTGCCGTGTGGAAGACGATGGTGGGGTGAAATCAATCTTATTAAGATTAAATCCTGTCTGCTCTTCCATTTGGATATGTCGCTTGTGGGATCTAACCGGCTTGCAGTAACGCGAGAGTTGACCAATCCCGAGAACTCTTCATAGTGCTTTGAAGGGAACATAATAGTAGGGGCTTTTTTGGTTGGTTCAGCCGAATCAGACGCCACGCTGATGGGGTATGATGTTGCCGCGCTACCGCCAGATTGGCATCATGATGCGAGGTAGAAATATGGACTGGTCATTGGCATAAACCTTGGGTCAAAGTGGATACGATGACCCTATCCCGCTTCACGTCTGCAAGTAGAGTAGTTAAAGTGCGGCCGTGAAGACTATTAAATATTAGGATCTGAGCGCTCTGAACACTAAATTCAATTGAAATCAGTAAGATCATACATATCGAGATATACGATTGGGGAGCATTGATAGGATATTAATTTATTGAGATTGGGGGTGAAATAGCATTCAAACGTATTAGGAAGCTGGTTCAGTATTTAACAATTGTGGTTGAACAGTTATCATGGTCGACGAGACGATGTAGTGCCACACATAAAATGTTTGATTCTCGTTTATGTTGAAAGACTATGAGGTAAAACCTTCACGGACAGAATATACCCACTATACTATAAAAGAGGAACACCACGGTATCGGTGACAGTTTAAGTGTATTAACTTCACCTCGCAATACATACGAATTCCTAACATGTCTGTCTGGACATATAACCGGTGTTTTGGTGACTCATTGGCATTCCTTTTCTGTCGACTCTGCACAAAATCAAAATTGCTCGAGCGTAACGAAGTGAACTTCGATGGCCATGCATCAAAGCGGACCGCACTGACAACATCGTCAGCTGACTGTTTGAGTCACTGATGTGAAAGAGTATATACTGAAAACTACACGTCTTGTTTGTTGAATGTTCTAGAAATTTCAAAGAGCTCTCAGAAAAACAAGCTTATATGTCAAATTTTAAATTAGAATTTTAAAAATAAGTGCGGGGTTAAATTGACGGGCACAGTGGAAGGATTCTGGGTTTGTGATATCAATGTCAAAGTGTTCTAGATATTGCGAGTTTACGCGACAATCTTTAAGATGGGATATTTACGCATAGCGTTTTTACAGAAGAGGGACGTATTCTCTCTGACGGAATGGCTGCAAATGACAAATGACCAACCACATCGGGTAGCCAGAACTTTCCATTCAAATATACAAATAATTCGTCGTACATCCCCCACATTTTTGAGATGACCCGGCCAGAGATAAGATCATCCCGTCCGACCGAGTTCGGCGATCAAACTGGGCCAGATTGTTTTTCCTACTAAAATTTGGAAAGGTTGTTTTGATATTTTTGAGAAGATATTATAGAAATACATCACAAACCATTTCTGGTCCGATCTGGTATAACGGTGGGGGTTGGCCACTGAGTGACTATGGTGAATTCCTTTAGCTCGTTCTCTGCTTCCCTTCCACTGATCACTTTCTCTCTCGCGTTAGTGAATATCACTCTTGTGCCGCTCCCTCTCGTTAACCCTGTCTGACCTGGGGGTGGGTGGGGGGGGGGGGGGCATTATGCCCCACCCCTACCAACCTTTTCACCGCAACTCCGAAACCAAGTACTCTCTAAAAAAAGTTGAGTGAAATTTCACTCAAGTAAGAGTAGAAATTCATCCCACTCAAAACTTGAGTGAGAGTTTCTCAACTTGAGTTACTTTTCACTCAACTTGAGTTAAATGCACTCAACTTGAGTGACATTCACTCAAGCATACGAGTGGAAATTCATCCCACTCAAGTTGAGTGAACTTGAGTGGTTTTAACTCAACTTGAGTGAAAAGTAACTCAAGTTGAGCGAAAAGTAACTCAAGTTTGAGTGAACAGGTACATTTCACTCAAACTTGAGTAGAACACTTCACTCAAGTTTTTTTAGAGAGTAAACAAGGGAAAGAACCGAAACTTTCTGATGTTTCCTCGAATCTTATTGGCGTCGTTTTGAGACTATTTACTTAATCCTAGGTGGAACGGATCATAAGAAAATTCAAAATGGCTGCCATGTGGTGTCCTCAGAAAGTCGTGTTTCGGTCTTTTATTTTTTCTCATTTTTCTTCCCTAAAATGACATGAAAGTAATGTATTTTGCTAATACTAATTATTCTCTTAGATATTAATTCGATTTTTTGAGAAAAAAAAATCGGAAAATCGGTCCAATAAATAGACGAGAAATAGAAAAATGACGTCACTATGAAGACGAAAAAAAAATTGTTCTGTATTTAGTAATTTAATTTTCTTAATTTATTTAAATATGCTACAGGCGCAACGTTACTGTGAAGAAGTCAGCTGATTGATATTCCTGACCTACTGTCCTGTTTATAGATGGAGTAACCTCTCACTGCCCCTTGAACGTTCCCTTGACACGTCCTTAACTGCCTTAGCACAGTGCCGTGATTTATTCTTCGAAAACCTAGGGGGCATCGTCCTAGATATGAACACGGATAGATTGTATGATAATTTATAAACTGTTACACTACAATTTTTTAGAGAATTTTCGTACGATAATTAGCTGCGGAAGCGTTAAAATAGCGAAAAACATTTATCAATCAATGTCAATCTCCTCGCACTTTTATCGTCTTTTCAGTGTCTTTTTTTATTTTTATTTTCTTTTCCGTTTTGTGATGCAAGAATACAATGCGGGCTACAATTCCCATTTAAACAAGCGCTGGATGAGCGCAAAGACCTCCGTCGAGGCAACAGGGTCCGTAGCGTAATACATCACTGAATAACATACGGCCGGACGCCAAGCTCAATTTTGCATTTATTGGACGTTAGCTTCATCAATGGTAATTAATCTGGGATTGAGGGTTCCTCACTAGCATGTCCAGACAGGGATGTGAAAGTCACATTCCCAGCAAATAATTTTTGTTTGATTTGACGTGCTTGAAATATTGGGGTATGGAATAGAGTATATTGATGGAAAACCTGGAAAAGTGCTTGAGACATTAGGCCCCATCCCACCCACACCTCCCCATGAGAGGTTCCCCTTGCCCAAATCAACACGTTAGCGACAGAAATGAGACCCTGTGTGCCTAGTTGTACCAACTTGCTTGTGATTTTGTGCTATAGGCCCAACACAGCAACACTTCATATTTTGTATGTGTACAGTATAGCATCATCATTGATGAGAGAATGCTCTTCAAAACACACCTGATTTTACCGACACTTCGTTCTGATCTGTCTCAACATCATATGATGAGGATTCAATGCGCTCGGTATAATTTTGTATACTGGTGTTACAGGTCACCTTCGCCTTCACCTTACTGTATCAATGACCATGGACTTGTACATTGAATACAAGCCGCACCATACTTGATATGAATATAACGCGCGTACATTAGCTCGCTTGGACGTCGCTTAGTTAAATATGGACAGACTCGCAAAAATCTCAAAATTTTCAAAAGCCACAAAAATGCCCTCAGCTTGTACAGAGTAAGTAAAAATACCTATGTACAACTTGATGTTTAGAAATGACTGTGTTGAGCGGTTCTATTCCCAACTTCTCTTTTATTCTATGTCATAGGGGACAGGGTTTGGTAGATAATTAAAAACTGTATTAACTCGGCTTCACATTTTAGAGAATGACTTTAATTGAGCCAAAGATGAAAGAGAAATACACTTATAAAAAAATCTATTTAAAAAAATATATGTTTATATTAATTTCCATAATTTATTGAAAAAAACTATACGTAGACTTCGACCACCCAATATCACACAGGCCAGGCAACTGTGAGAACAAGTGAAAGATACCCATCGAGTTGAGCGGATTTGCAGATAAACAACAACAAAAATTGCACTTTGTGCCTCACGAGGCCCTTCTCCATAGAGTGCATGCCAGTTATTTTTCTAGACTACAACAACAACAGTTTTTGCCTGTATCACAGTCCGAGCTTCCGATTACCCTTCAACCTTACCCAGACGACGGATAATTTTTGACAGATTGTCCGGCTAGGTTGTTGATCGGATTCACAGATCATGAATTCCACCGTGACGGAATCACCGTTGGGAAGACTTTTCTTTATTCAAAGTCATGTACTCGGAAGTTCCGTGGTCATACCCATGTAGTTTCAAGTTTAGTTTGCTATTCTATATGACATCTGTTTACGGATCCATGAAAAATCTACAGATGATCCAGCATTTTCAGTAAATCATGCTTCGAAATGTTCGTGACGGAATCACCTGAAACGGACATGACTCTTGACTAGTGTTGCTTGTCTATTTTTTTGCTGCTCTGTTTCAATCTGACTATTCTTATATGACATCTCTTACTAACATACAGTACCCAAGGATGATAAGATTTTTTTCATCGTGAGAAAAACGCGACTGGATCATCCCAGGGGTTAAATCTAGTCCGTGACGGAATCGACAAAAAATCGTGATGGAATCACGAGTGCGCTTTTTAAATCTTATCGGTAAAAGTGCTTTATTAATTACACATTTTCTTCAAAAAAATATTCCTAGAGTGAATTTATCTCTTCTACTTAGAAAATTAAAACTCTGACCTCTTATTTTTACTAAGGTATACAGCTCCCGCCACATGCATATCTTTTCTGCAGATGTTTCAAAATAGTATAGTTTTCAGTAAAGTGCAATTTGTCTTCTTTGACAATTTAGAATTTCCCGAGTTCTTCATGTTAAAAAATTGCGGGAAAAATATTTCGCTATTAAAACACATCTTCTCTATTATTGGCTTGTTCCCGGGGATCATAGGAAGCGAATAGAACAAACAGCATGCTAATATAGAGTATACGACAGAATGTGGAGTGAATTTTATGCGAAAAAGGGCTGTTTAGCAATGTCCGCTTTTCCGTGGAATTCATGAGCGCACGATTGAAGTATCATGGGAAGATATATATTTCCAGTCGCTATCTTCAAACAAAAGGAAAAGAAAAAGCCGAGAGAGCGCCTCATGAGGCAGAGTTATTTTTCCAGACTACAACAACAACAGTTTTTGCCTGTATCACAGTTCGAGCTTCCGATGACCCTTCAACCTTACCCAGACGACGGATAATTTTTGACAGATTATCCGGCTAGGTTGTTGATCGGATTCACAGATAACGATTGAAGCATGGGAAGATATATTTTTTCAGTCGCTATCTCCCCAACCCTCACCCCCCAACTAAAAAAAAAGAAAAGAAAAAGCCGAGAGAGTTCTTCGGAGTTTTACGTTTTTGACCTCTGACTTTGAATTTGACTTCTCACTTCCGACTCGCATCCTGGTGAATGACACTCGTCCTTTATCTTTTTGCCGATTCAGAGATTCTCGAGGAAGTTTCCAATTATACTATCTGGAATGCGAGTTTTTCTTTCGTGAAAATTTACTTTTTATGACAGCGCAGGTTTGTCTTCGTTTGCGCATACCGGCCATCTGTACCAGCGCGAAGCTATACACGCGCGAATTTAGTACCCTCGAATAAAGAGACCCGGTGGAAGCGCTGCAAAGGATACACACCTTTTGTGACGTAAGCATTCATTTGTGTCCAAAGAAAAGATTAAAGATTTCGTCGGGAACCATGACGATACCTATTGGAAATACTATGAGTCGTGGGTTCCCCATATGACAATTATTTGGCGGGAGATTTCACGTTGCGCTCCTAGACCTCCGTCTGATCGACGGAGGTAAAAATATTCGCACCGGAAGAGAGTGAAAACTGGCATTTCTTGTTTTATGTTGTAGAAAAAGAATCAAAGCGGTTTGTGAGTAAGATATCATCATTAAAGTCAGATGTTTTTTATTTTCAACTTTACACTATACGGCGTAGTCAACTGAGTACACCATGAACGTTGAATAATATATTATTATGCTCTATGACTTATAGTCTGCCCATTTTAATTAGTCGTCTACTTTGGAACTTGTCAATAATCAGCAGTTAACTCTGCATAAATTTCCTTTTTTGCATCGTGTAGAACAAACAGAACTCTACAAAATGACTACCATTTCTCCGTGATATCGATCATGTATCGCTCTTGAAATAACTTTGTAATTCTCTCCATATAAAACTTCAGTACAGTTGTTTCATGTACCGTGACTCAATTACATAGGGAGACGTCATAATGTATTCGTGTTGTCCAGCACAAAGGTCAACAATGCCGTGTACGGTCATAAAGGTGTGTGCGGTTTATCATTCGGCAATTTCACTGGGCATGGGATATAAGCGACACTTCCACGGACCGCCTGTTATTACTGTATTCGGCATCAATGACCTTTGTGCCAGTGATCATGAATATATTTTGACGTCTCCCTATGTAATTGAGGCCCGGTACAGAAACAACTGTACTGGAGTTTTATATGGAGAGAATTAAAAAGTTAGTTCAAGCGTGATATATTATCGATATCATGGAGAAATGGTAGTCAGTTTGTAGAGTTCAGTTTGTTATACACGCTGCAAAAAAGAAAATTGTTACAGGGTTAACTATTGATTTTTGACAAGCTTCAAAGTAGACGACTAATTAAAATGGACAGACTTTAGTATTCAACTAGGAACACAGCGGTTTCCATATACATGTATGTTTGGGCTCTTTATCGTGTTTCTGGGCTGGTGTGGCTCATTGGGTTAGAGCGTTCTCCAGTTTGACCAAGCGGTTGAGGTTATACGCGACGTTTATTTGAGTCCCATCGGACCAGGATTTGATTTTCTACATAATAATGGGTAACTCAGTCGGTTAACCCTCTAATTTCGTCCATTTAAATTAGAATCATCAGATGTCTGTGTACGATAATCACTCTAATAATTCGATCTTCATATTAAAATTCGATCACTCCCAATTTTGGGGACAAACTTCAATCAGCTGTTCTAATAAAATGGATCACTTTCTAAAATAACAAAGAAATAATGGGATATCTCTAGGATTTTGAACCATTGTGTCAGCTTCCTGTTCTATTAAATTTGATCACCTCAACAGTTTTATAGTGAGAAATTTCGCTTCCTGTGATTTAATTATTAGATGGATTGCCGTATTAGGTCGATTATTTAGTTATTTTTTCCTGATATGCAGAGCTACCGTTGCATAAAGAAATATTTATTTTACGACAATAATACTGTAATACATTTGAATATTGTCCGTTGGCAGCTGTATTCAGGCGATATAAAAGAAAGAAAGGACAGATATTCTGGCAGCAATTTTAGTCCGCTTCCGATCTTTAAACCCAGCTAAGTTTAGTCTCCCCTGTTAAAAAGAAATAAGATAAAATACTGGGAATCTGTCTGAACTTCTTAGGACTAGAATTCCTTTCACACCTCAGTACATATTCTGAAATTACTTCCCACAGGCAGTCGCCTGCCCTTGATAATAAATTCTGAAAAACAGAATTCTCGCCAAAATATATCAGAGAACCAGTAGCTGAATTGTCCACGACCAAAGGCCCTTAGTTTAACATTACTGTCACCACCTTGAAAATCTATGTTGACAACCGCCAGTACTCGAGCACCTCTTCCATACCCATACAAGGATGAATGGCTTTTAACACAACTCGCGGGAGGTTATCCAGATCTCGAGTCTACCCAGCTTACATGGGGTTACTAGCTCACAAGAGGTTACCCCAGCTCGCAGGAGGTTATCAGCTTACAGAAGGTTACCCAGCTAACAGGAGTTTCCCAGCACACAGGAGTTCACCCAGCTCACGGGAGGGCTTTTTGGTTGGTTCAGCCGAATCAGACGCCACGCTGATGGGGTATGATGTTGCCGCGCTCCCGCCAGATTGGCATCATGATGCGAGGTAGAAATATGGACTGGTCATTGGCATAAACCTTGGGTTAAAGTGGATACGATGACCCTATCCCGCTCCACGTCTGCAAGTAGAGTAGTTAAAATGCGGCCGTGATGTCATAAGACTATTAAATATTAGGATCTGAGCGCTCTGAACATTAAATTCAATTGAAATCAGTAAGATCATACATATCGAGATATACGATTGGGGAGCATTGATAGGATATTAATTTATTGAGATTGGGGGTGAAATAGCATTCAAACATATTAGGAAGGTAGTTCAGTATTTAACAATTGTGGTTGAACAGTTATCATGGTCAACGAGACGATGTAGTGCCACGCATAAAATGTTTGATGCTCGTTTATGTTCAAAGACTATGAGGTAAAACCTTCACGGACAGAATATACCCACATTTGCGTACACTTCGCCATCCATAAGATGGCTTGCGAATCGTGTGTCTCCATTATTGCGGAGCGATATCCGGTATTTTACCGGATTGTGTTCGGCCTTCATCCGGCGGAGAACAGACTCGAGAAATCTGATAAATTACAGGTTTTCATACCACTTCCGAAACAGATATTGCCTGGGCTTACAAAATATATAGGTATGTGTAACTTTCATATCATCCAAGAGGTGTAGTGGATCTGAAATTTTGAACAAGTAGTTCATCACATGACTCGAAAATGGCGAGTTACGTTGGGGTTACGTCGGTAGACTTTAGATGATTGGCTGACAAAGTCACGTGGTATTGATTTATGGAAATTCCCTCTGGCAGTTGCCGAAAGTAGGCTGAACATGGATACACACGATCCCAGGGTCAGTCTTACCGCGTATAGATGACCGAAATGGTTACAGGTTGAATATACCCACTATACTATAAAAGAGGAACACCACGGTATCGGTGACAGTTTAAGTGTATTAACTTCACCTCGCATTGCATACGAATTCCTAACATGGTATTGATTTATAACCGGTGTTTTGGTGACTCATTGGCATTCCTTTTCTGTCTACTCTGCACAAAATCAAAATTGCTCGAGCGTAACGAAGTGAACTTCGATGGCCATGCATCAAAGCGGACCGCACTGACAACATCGTCAGCTGACTGTTTGAGTCACCGGTGTGAAAGTTTATCAGAGTATATACTGAAAACTACACGTCTTGTGTGTTGAATGTTCTAGAAATTTCAAGGAGCTCTCAGAAAAACAAGCTTATATGTCAAAGTTTAAATTAGAATTTTTAAAATAGGTTATGTGTCAAATTTTAAATTAGAATTTTAAAAATAGGTGCGGGGTTAAATTGACGGGCACCGTGGAAGGATTCTGGATTTGTGGTATCAATGTCAAGGTGTTCTAGATATTGCGAGTTTACGCAACAATCTTTAAGATGGGATATTTACGCATAGCGTTTTTACAGAAGAGGGGCATATTCTCTCTGACGGAATGGCTGCAAATGACAAATGACCAACCACATCGGGTAGCCAGGACTTTCCATTCAAATATACAAATAATTCTTCATACATTCCCCACAATTTTTCCGAGATGACCCGGCCAGAGATACGGTCATCCCATCCGACCTAGGTCGCCGATCAAACTGGGCCAGATTGTTTTTCCTACTAAAATTTGGAAAGGTTGTTTTGATATTTTTGAGAAGATATTATAGAAATACATCACAAACCATTTCTGGTCCGATCCGGTATAACGGTGGGGGTTGGCCACTGAGTGACTATGGTGAATTCCTTTAACTCTTTCTCCGCTTCCCTTCCTCTGATCACTTTCTCTCTCGCGTTAGTGAATATCACTCTTGTACCTCTCCCTTTGGTTAACCCTATCTGACCTGGGGCTGGGGGGGGGGGGGCATTATGGCCCACCCCCTACCAACCTTTTCACCGCAACTCCGAAACCAAGTAAACAAGGGAAATAACCGAAACTTTCTGATGTTTCCGCGAATCTTATTGGCGTCGTTTTGAGACTATTTACTTCAAGTTAATCCTAGGTGGAACGGATCATAAGAAAATTCAAAATGGCTGCCCTGTGGTGTCCTCAGAAAGTCGTGTTTCGATCTTTTATGTTATTTTTTTTCGCATTTTTCTTCCCTAAAATGACATGAAAGTAATGTATTTTGCTAATACTAATTATTCTCTTCCATATTAATTAGATTTTTGGAGAGAAAAATATCGGAAAATCGGTCCAATAAATAGACGAGAAATAGAAAAATGACGTCATTATGAAAAATGACGTCACTATGACGTCATCGTGTCGGCCATCTTCGATTTTGTTCACATTTTCTTGTAGAATTTGACCCAAAAATATGTTCTAATATCAGTCAGATTGCCTTTAAGGGTAACGAAAACAAATACCCCCAGCCAGCCACCCCCTTCTTCCCCTTCCTCCCCTCAGACCCAGAATCGCCCAGACCTGGTCGGGTTAACAAATGTACTGTTGCTCTGCTGTCTCAGGCTCTAGCTTCCTCACGTGACACTGACATTCCCTCCGACCGCTGTCAGACGGGGTCCTCAAAAGTAGGACTATATAACATGAAGTGTGGTTAAAGTCACAACAAAACTAACGCGTTTATAATACAATGTAGGTTAACACATTATTATTTCTAGCACTGTTGATTTATTATCGGATTTATTATCATTTTACAATGCTCATAAAAATATTAACATGTAACTCGCCAACAACACGAGAATTAAAGCATATGTAGGCAAATAGGACACTCGCGAATTTTATTTGTCATGATCAACATATAAAAACGTCAAAATAATGATCGATTTGGTCGCAATATATGCAGTGGTAGTAAAATATACCCCATTAACCTTCTTTAGTGGTTTATGGATGAGTTATTGTTATAGTTAGCAGATTGTCCAAGACCATTCAATATAGCATAAAGGGATATGTATCAAACTTAAAAGTAATATTATCCTCGGGTGTTTCGTTTCAGAATGGAACATCAATTGCATGCATGGATTAGCCTAATCAGTATTGATCGGTGTCGTAATACCCCTTTGATTTGTGTGACTATTGTTCAATGTTATTCAATCTAGGTAAACCAAGATGGTAAATAAGGGGAATACCATCTAGACGTAACGCTATGAAAACTTCGTGCGAAATGTTCGCCGATATTCTGCGAGATCCCATAATAAGCCAATCACGACCATTTCTGACTTTTCTCTCTGACAATGATTGACGTTTACTTCACGGAGATTAACATCTTCACGCGGCACAGTCTTTTGATATTTTCTACCTCTAAACAAAGCCAGACTTCGGCGGGAGTAAACTCTTTGATCTTCACGCACACTGTCTGGAAATGATGCCATATTTGAATACTGTTTTTCGATAATGTTTATATATTAGTCCACATGCTACCGTGTGTAATTACTGTGGGCGTGAGTTCAACAAGCTAGCCACCTGATTGGCTAACAAATGTGGTTTCAGATTCGCCTGGGATTTATATAGGGCTGAATTCAGATATAACAGTCCGTAATATTATATCTGAGTTTACTGAGATTGAATTTTATTATTCTTTTTGTATTTCGATATATTAGTTTGTCTCGTGATGTATAGTTTGTATTTTTTGCCTTCGATTTTTTTAAACATAATTTCTTTAATAATATGATACTGATTATAATCTTTAAGATTACGCAATATAATGTTGGCGGTAATATGTCTAATGCGTGTAATTTTAAAAACACTGATACAAATGCAGATTGTGTATTATAATTTGGACCGCAACACTGTCAAGAAAAACGGACGCCGTGCAATGTTCAAATCTTAACAATTCTGTAAAATGTGAAAATGTGTTGAATTAGATCTCTAGACAATGACAGAAGGATTGGATCAAATTTACCAGATATTTTGGGGTATTTTGACTCAAAGGTTTTGGGTTGTTTTGACCCAACTATTTTGGGTCGTTTTGACCCAATTTTTTTAGTACGTCACCTCTATACCCAATCCCTCTGACAGTGTACGATGTCATCGAAATTAACAATGTGAAATTTTTTGGAGAAATTATGAAAGAAAATGGGTCAAAGAAATTTCCCATGAGAAGTATTTTAAAACTAGGAAATATGTACAAATGTGATGTGTGTTTATTAGGACACTTTTGCGTAGAACGGTACAGTTTTACGCGTCAGTCGCTCAATAAGTGTTACGATGTGTTCAAATATATACACCAGTATGAAAACCTTTGACACACGGTTCAAATTTTCAACACCGGTGTTCAAAATGACGTTCATATTTGATTGGAAATTATTGAACGCGTAAAAGTGTAATCCCATCAGCAGAAATACCATTGATCAATATCCAATGCAGTGTATCGCTCAGCGTTAGTCCTGTATGAACAAGTTTCGTACCGGTAATCCACAGTTGCCTGGCCTGTAGAGGGTTTGATGATACATGTACATGCATAGGATATTTTCAATAAATTATGAATTCGTTTTTCAACCATACCTGATCTCTACGACAAAACCATGATAGAGATCAGTAGGGAAAAAATCGGTGGTAATTCGGGTTTTGTTCGGCTTGACATCAATGGGAATGACTGTATCTTAGTCCAAACGTCACAAAAAAAGTAAAAAAAAAAAAAAGAATTAAAGAAGAAAAAAAAAATTGTTCTGTATTTAGTAATTTAATTTTCTTAATTTATTTAAATATGCTACAGGCGCAACGTTACTGTGAAGAAGTCAGCTGATTGATATTCCTGACCTACTGTCCTGTTTATAGATGGAGTAACCTCTCACTGCCCCTTGAACGTTCCCTTGACACGTCCTTAACTGCCTTAGCACAGTGCCGTGATTTATTCTTCGAAAACCTAGGGGGCATCGTCCTAGATATGAACACGGATAGATTGTATGATAATTTATAAACTGTTACACTACAATTTTTTAGAGAATTTTCGTACGATAATTAGCTGCGGAAGCGTTAAAATAGCGAAAAACATTTATCAATCAATGTCAATCTCCTCGCACTTTTATCGTCTTTTCAGTGTCTTTTTTATATTTTTATTTTCTTTCCCGTTTTGTGATGCAAGAATACAATGCGGGCTACAATTCCCCTTTAAAAAATATTCGCACCGGAAGAGAGTGAAAACTGGCATTTCTTGTTTTATATTGTGGAAAAAGAATCAAAGCGGTTTGTGAGTAAGATATCATCATTAAAGTCAGGTGTTTTTTATTTTCAACTTTACACTATACGGCGTAGTCAACTGAGTACACGATGAACGCTGAATAATATATTATTATGCTCTATGACTTAGTATTCAACTAGGAACACAGCAGTTTCCATATACATGTATGTTTGGGCTCTTTATCGTGTTTCTGGGCTGGTGTGGCTCAATGGGTTAGAGCGTTGTCCAGTTTGTCCAAGCGGTTGAGGTTATACGCGACGTTTATTTGAGTCCCATCGGACCAGGATTTGATTTTCTACATAATAATGGGTAACTCAGTCGGTTAACCCTCTAATTTCGTCCATTTAAATTAGAATCATCAGATGTCTGTGTACGATAATCACTCTAATAATTCGATCTCCATATTAAAATTCGATCACTCCCAATTTTGGGGACAAAATTCAATCAGCTGTTCTAATAAAATGGATCACTTTCTAAAATAACAAAGAAATAATGGGATATCTCTAGGATTTTGAACCATTGTGTAAGCTTCCTGTTCTATTAAATTTGATCACCTCAACATTTTTATGGTGGGAAATTTCGTTTCCTGTGATTTAATTATAAGATGGATTGCCGTATGTTAGTTCGATTTATTTAGTTATTTTTTCCTGATATGCAGAGCTACCATTGCATAAAGAAATCTTTATTTTACGACAATAATACTGTAATACTATGAGTTATCCAGTGTCGGGGAGTAGGATACGGGAATTTATCCTGTTTTCTGGCGAAAATACCCAACGACCGCGAAGCGGGAGTGGGGTATTCGCCAGGAAACAGGATAAATTCCCGTATCCTACTCCCCGACACTGGATAACGAATTTATTTCTACGAGCAGCCTTTTAAACTCTGGAAAGAGACGTGATAAACTGAGTCTAAAACTTGCTAACCAAATACGAAAAAAGTGAGATGGAAAACGGCTGGAGACGCGTCAAATATTTTGAAATATTCGGAATCAGCATGGTATATTTGGTCATATTTCACAGAAATACGATAAGAAATCTTGACTTTTGCTCGAAATTATAAGCCAAAAGACCGTACAGCGCTAGTTTGATCGCCGACTCTTCGGCTGATCGGCCGAGCCGGAGTCGAGTCGGCGAAAAACACTGCACAGTTCGCTAATCAAAAAAGTCTGAAAATGGTCTAATCTTGAATTAAACAGCGTGTATTAAAAATGCTTACTATATGCTAACAGTATTTTGATTCATATAACCTAGAATTGTACACGTCAAATTCATGTGTGCTCGATTATCAGCGGTAAACTCCCACACCATGCACATTGTACCGAGGTCGATCGTCGAAGACCAAAACTGAGTCAAGCGTCGGCCAGATTTCGTTACCGTTAGCTGTTCAAAATCATCAGTCTCTACTCACAGTCACAGTACACTATCTTTTCCACATTTTCCCAGTAACTGTCGGACATTTTATCGGTCAGATTTACGGAGTTGATATCCGGCATATTCTTTATTTCCAGTTCTGTCACTGGCAGAACACTCCAGCAGCCATGTTTGTTTACACTGAACACGGTGGCTAGCCCTGCCTGGAGGTCAGTCAGTGCAGTAGATTCAAGATTCAATAATTTTATTGTACGAGACATTCAATGCTAAGCAAAGTACGACGAACGACAAAACAATGTCAACAATTAAATTTTAAATAAAGGACAATAAAGTATACATAACAAAGGATACATAAACCATTTAGCTATATCGTGTTATTGGTATACAGAGTAGAGTAGGAGACGAATATTTATCCTCACTTCACGTGACCGCTCTCGGCCAATGAAGACCCAGGATCTACTGGGAGTAGAAATAAATTTGAATATTGTCCGTTGGCAGCTGTATTCAGGCAATATAAAAGAAAGAAAGGACAGATATTCTGGCAGCAATTTTAGTCCGCTTCCGATCTTTTAACCCAGCTAAGTTTAGTCTCCCCTGTTAAAAAGAAATAAGATAAAGTACTGGGAATCTGTCTGAACTTCTTAGGACTAGAATTCCTTTCACACCTCAGTACATATTCTGAAATTACTTCCCGCATGCAGTCGCCTGCCCTTGATCATAAATTCTGAAAAATAGAATTCTCGCCAAAATATATCAGAGAACCAGTAGCTGAATTGTCCACGACCAAAGGCCCTTAGTTTAACATTACTGTCACCACCTTGAAAATCTATGTTGACAACCGCCAGTACTCGAGCACCTCTTCCATACCCATACAAGGATGAATGGCTTTTAACACAACTCGCGGGAGGTTATCCAGATCGAGAGTCTACCCAGCTTACATGGGGTTACTAGCTCACAAGAGGTTACCCAGCTCGCAGGAGGTTATCAGCTTACAGAAGGTTACCCAGCTAACAGGAGTTTCCCAGCACACAGGAGTTCATCCAGCTCACGGGAGGGCTTTTTGGTTGGTTCAGCCGAATCAGACGCCACGCTGATGGGGTATGATGTTGCCGCGCTCCCGCCAGATTGGCATCATGATGCGAGGTAGAAATATGGACTGGTCATTGGCATAAACCTTGGGTTAAAGTGGATACGATGACCCTATCCCGCTCCACGTCTGCAAGTAGAGTAGATAAAATGCGGCCGTGATGTCATAAGACTATTAAATATTAGGATCTGAGCGCTCTGAACACTAAATTCAATTGAAATCAGTAAGATCATACATATCGAGATATACGATTGGGGAGCATTGATAGGATATTAATTTATTGAGATTGGGGGTGAAATAGCATTCAAACATATTAGGAAGGTAGTTCAGTATTTAACAATTGTGGTTGAACAGTTATCATGGTCAACGAGACGATGTAGTGCCACGCATAAAATGTTTGATGCTCGTTTATGTTCAAAGACTATGAGGTAAAACCTTCACGGACAGAATATACCCACATTTGCGTACACTTCGCCATCCATAAGATGGCTTGCGAATCGTGTGTCTCCATTATTGCGGAGCGATATCCGGTATTTTACCGGATTGTGTTCGGCCTTCATCCGGCGGAGAACAGACTCGAGAAATCTGATAAATTACAGGTTTTCATACCACTTCCGAAACAGATATTGCCTGGGCTTACAAAATATATAGGTATGTGTAACTTTCATATCATCCAAGAGGTGTAGTGGATCTGAAATTTTGAACAAGTAGTTCATCACATGACTCGAAAATGGCGAGTTACGTTGGGGTTACGTCGGTAGACTTTAGATGATTGGCTGACAAAGTCACGTGGTATTGATTTATGGAAATTCCCTCTGGCAGTTGCCGAAAGTAGGCTGAACATGGATACACACGATCCCAGGGTCAGTCTTACCGCGTATAGATGACCGAAATGGTTACAGGTTGAATATACCCACTATACTATAAAAGAGGAACACCACGGTATCGGTGACAGTTTAAGTGTATTAACTTCACCTCGCATTGCATACGAATTCCTAACATGTCTGTCTGGACATATAACCGGTGTTTTGGTGACTCATTGGCATTCCTTTTCTGTCTACTCTGCACAAAATCAAAATTGCTCGAGCGTAACGAAGTGAACTTCGATGGCCATGCATCAAAGCGGACCGCACTGACAACATCGTCAGCTGACTGTTTGAGTCACCGGTGTGAAAGTTTATCAGAGTATATACTGAAAACTACACGTCTTGTGTGTTGAATGTTCTAGAAATTTCAAGGAGCTCTCAGAAAAACAAGCTTATATGTCAAAGTTTAAATTAGAATTTTTAAAATAGGTTATGTGTCAAATTTTAAATTAGAATTTTAAAAATAGGTGCGGGGTTAAATTGACGGGCACCGTGGAAGGATTCTGGATTTGTGGTATCAATGTCAAGGTGTTCTAGATATTGCGAGTTTACGCAACAATCTTTAAGATGGGATATTTACGCATAGCGTTTTTACAGAAGAGGGGCATATTCTCTCTGACGGAATGGCTGCAAATGACAAATGACCAACCACATCGGGTAGCCAGGACTTTCCATTCAAATATACAAATAATTCTTCATACATTCCCCACAATTTTTCCGAGATGACCCGGCCAGAGATACGGTCATCCCATCCGACCTAGGTCGCCGATCAGACTGGGCCAGATTGTTTTTCCTACTAAAATTTGGAAAGGTTGTTTTGATATTTTTGAGAAGATATTATAGAAATACATCACAAACCATTTCTGGTCCGATCCGGTATAACGGTGGGGGTTGGCCACTGAGTGACTATGGTGAATTCCTTTAACTCTTTCTCCGCTTCCCTTCCTCTGATCACTTTCTCTCTCGCGTTAGTGAATATCACTCTTGTACCTCTCCCTTTGGTTAACCCTATCTGACCTGGGGCTGGGGGGGGGGGGGCATTATGGCCCACCCCCTACCAACCTTTTCACCGCAACTCCGAAACCAAGTAAACAAGGGAAATAACCGAAACTTTCTGATGTTTCCGCGAATCTTATTGGCGTCGTTTTGAGACTATTTACTTCAAGTTAATCCTAGGTGGAACGGATCATAAGAAAATTCAAAATGGCTGCCATGTGGTGTCCTCAGAAAGTCGTGTTTCGGTCTTTTATGTCATTTTTTTTCGCATTTTTCTTCCCTAAAATGACATGAAAGTAATGTATTTTGCTAATACTAATTATTCTCTTCCATATTAATTAGATTTTTGGAGAGAAAAAAATCGGAAAATCGGTCCAATAAATAGACGAGAAATAGAAAAATGACGTCATCGTGTCGGCCATCTTCGATTTTGTTCACATTTTCTTGTAGAATTTGACCCAAAAATATGTTCTAATATCAGTCAGATTGCCTTTAAGGGTAACGAAAACAAATACCCCCAGCCAGTACTGTTGCTCTGCTGTTTCAGGCACTAGCTTCCTCACGTGACACTGACATTCCCTCCGACCGCTGTCAGGTCACAAACCTCCATTGCAGAAAGTGGGTCCAAGATTATTATCAGGACTTAACTTCCGGCGAACATTGATTGGCCATTATACCTGACTGGGCCAGAAATGGTCTGTGACGTATTTTAAAATGTTTCTATAATATTTGGCTCTAAAATATATCAAAACCACCTTTTCAAATTTTAATCGGAAAACAAATCTGGGCCAGTTTGATTGGCACCTCCGAAATTTGCCGTAATGGTGTCGGGCTGGATGACCCTATTTCTGGCGGTCTCATCTCGAAAAAATGGTGGGGAATGTATGCTGAATTTTCCATATGTTTGAGCGGAAAGGCCAGTCTACCTGGTGTGGTGGGTCATTTGTGGCGGCGAATATTAGGGAATATAGTTTTCTCAAGATGTGCACGGCCAATTTACTACATATTAAGTAAGGCGAATATTTAGTGGTTTGTGACCGTCAGACGGGGTCCTCAAGGACTATATAACATGAAGTGTGGTTAAAGTCACAACAAAACTAACGCGTTTATAATACAATGTAGGTTAACACATTATTATTTCTAGCACTGTTGATTTATTATCGGATTTATTATCATTTTACAATGCTCATAAAAATATTAACATGTAACTCGCCAACAACACGAGAATTAAAGCATATGTAGGCAAATAGGACACTCGCGAATATTATTTGTCATGATCAACATATAAAAACGTCAAAATAATGATCGATTTGATCGCAATATATGCAGTGGTAGTAAAATATACCCCATTAACCTTCTTTAGTGGTTTATGGATGAGTTATTGTTATAGTTAGCAGATTGTCCAAGACCATTCAATATAGCATAAAGGGATATGTATCAAACTTAAAAGTAATATTATCCTGGGGTCTTTCGTTTCAGATTGGAACATCAATTGCATGCATGGATTAGCCTAATCAGTATTGATCGGTGTCGTAATACCCATTTGATTTGTGTAAATATTGTTCAGTGTTATTATTCTTTTTGTATTTCGATATATTAGTTTGTCTCGTGATGTATAGTTTGTATGTTTCGCCTTCGATTTTTTTCAAAAATAATTTGTTCAATATATATGATTCTGATTATAATCTATAAGATTACGCAATAAGATAACCAAATCAGGAGAGATAACCAGGAATTGTTCAAACAGAGTTATCGCCCCTAAATGAGACCCCTGTGGTTCTTTCTATACTACTAATGTATCTCAAAAAAAAAGAAAAAAAGAAAAATTACGCAATATAATGTCGACGATAATATTTCTAATGCGTGTAATGTTAAAAACACTGATACAAATGGAGTTCCTCCTTACTATTGACAATTGATCATATTATGCAGATTGTGTATCATAATTTGGACCTCAACACTGTCAAGAAAAGTGGACGCCGTGCAGTGTTCAAATCTTAACAATTCTGTCAAATGTGAAAATGTGTTGAAATAAATCAATTGGGGTATAGACGTGACTGACCCATTTTGGGTTGTTTTGATCCAACTATTTCGGGTCGTTTTGACCCAAATATTTTGTGTAGGTCACGTCTATACCCAATCCCTCTGACAGTGTACGATGTTATCGAAATTGACAATGTGACCTTTTTTTGGAGAAATTATGAAAGAAAATGGGTCAAAAATTTCCCCATGATAAGTATTTTAAAACTAGGAATTATACAAATGTGATGTGTGTTTATTTGGACACTTTTGCGCACAATGTTACAGTTTTACGCGTCAGTCGCTCAATAAGTGTTACAATGTGTTCAAATGTGAACACCATGTACACCATTATGAACACCTTTGAACACCGCGGTTCAAATTTTCAACACCGGTGTTCAAAATGACATTTATATTTGAACACTTCGTGTGTAACATTTATTGAAAATGATTGAACGCGTAAAAGTGTAATCCCATCAGCAGTAATCTTTTCGATCAGAAATACCATCGATCAATATCCATCGGTCAATACCATCGATCAATATCCAATGCAATGTATCGCTCAGTGTTAGTCCTGCATGAACAAGTTTCGTACAGGTAACCCACAGTTGTTTGGCCTGTAGGGAGTTTGATGGCACATGCATTTTCAATAAATTATGAATCTGTTTTCCGACCATACCTGATCTCTACGACAAAACCATGATAGAGATCAGTAGAAAAAAACTGTGGTTATTCGCGGGGATTTTTTTCGGCTTGACATGAGTGGGAATGACTGTATCTTAGTGCGAACGTCACAAAAATGTGAAGAAAAAAAATTAAAGAAGACAAAAAATAATATTTTGTTCTGTATTTAGTAATTTAATTTTCATAATTTATTGAAATATGCTACAGGCGCAACGTTACTGTGAAGAAGTCAGCTGACTGATATTCCTGACCTACTGTCCTGTTTATATATAGAGTAACCTCTCACTGCCCCTTGAACGTTCCCTTGACACGACGTCCTTAACTGCTTTAGCACAGTGCCGTGATTTATTCTTCGAAAACCATGGGGGGCATCGCCCTAGATATGAAGATGGATACATTTGTATGATAATTTATAAACTGTTACAATACAATTTTTTAGTGAATTTTCGTACGATAATTAGCTGCGGAAGCGTTAAAATAGCGAAAAACATTTATCAATCAATGTCAGTCTCCTCGCACTTTTATCGTCTTTTCAGTGTTTTTTTTAATTATTTTTATTTCCTTTTCCGTTTTGTGATGCAAGAATACAATGCAGGCTACAATTCCCGTTTAAAAAATATTCGCACCGGAAGAGAGCGAAAACTGGCATTTCTTGTTTTATAACGTGGAAAAAGAATCATAAATTTGTGTGAGTAAGATATCATCATTAAAGTCGGGTGTTTTTTGTTTTCAACTTTACACTATACGGTGTAGTCAACTGAGTACACAATGAACGTTGACTATTATATTATTATGCTATATGACTCAATGCTGTATACAGCTGGGAACACAGTAGTTTCGATATACATGTATGTTATATATGTTAAATATATATATGATAGAGGGCTCTCTATCGTGTTTCTGGGTGAATGTGGCTCAATGGGTTAGAGCGTTGTCCAGTTTGTCCAAGCGGTTGAGGTTATACGCGAATTTTATTTGAGTCCCATCGGACCAAGATTTGATTTTCTACATAATAATAGGTAACTCAGCCGGTTAATCCCCTAATTTCGTCGATTTAAAGTAGAAGCATTAGACGTCTGTGTACGGTAATCCCGCTAATAATTCGATCTCCCTATTAAAATTCGATCACCCCCAATTTTGGGGACAAAATTCAATCAACTGTTCTAATATAATCGATCACTCTCTAAAATCATTGAAATAACAAAGAAATGATGGGATACCTCCAGGATTTTGAACCATTGTGTCAGCTACATTTTTATGGTGGGAAATTTCGCTTCCTGCGATTTAATTATTAGATGGGTTGCCGTATGTTAGTTCGATTTATTTAGTTATTTTTTCCTGATATGCAGAGCTACCATTGCATGAAGAAATCTTTATTTTACGGCAATAATACTGTAATACATTTGAATATTGTCTGTTGGCAGCTGTATTCAGGCGATATAAAAGAAAGAAAGGACAGATATTCTGGCAGCAATTTTAGTCCGCTTCCGATCTTTTAACCCAGCTAAGTTTAGTCTCCCCTGTTAAAAAGAAATAAGATAAAATACTGGGAATCTGTCTGAACTTCTTAGGACTAGAATTCCTTTCACACCTCAGTACATATTCTGAAATCATATTCAGTCGCCTGCCCTTGATCATAAATTCTGAAAAACAGAATTCTCGCCAAAATATATCAGAGAACCAATAGGTGAATTGTCCACGATCAAAGGCCCTTAGTTTAACATTACTGTCACCACCTTGAAAGTCTATGTTGACAGTTAACCGCCAGTACTCGTGCACCTCTTCCATACCCATACAAGGAAGAATGGCTTTTAACACAACTCGCGGGAAGTTATCCAGATCGAGAGTCTACCCAGCCTACATGGGGTTACTAGGTCACAGGAGGTTACCCAGCTCGTAGGAGGTTACCAGCTCACAGAAGGTTACCCAGCTAACAGGAGTTTCCAAGCACACAGGAGTTCATCCAGCTCACGGGAGGTTACTCGGCTCACATGAGGTTACCCATCTCACGGGAGGTTAAACAGCTCACAGGTTACCCAACTCACATGAGGTTGCCAACTCACAGAAGGTTACCCAGTTACCAGTTCACAGGAAGTCCAGCTCACAGGAGGTTAACCAGCTCACAGGAGGTTACTAAGCTTACAGGCGGTTCCTCGGCTCACAGGAGGTACCCAGCTCACAGGAGTTTATCCAGCTCACAGTAGATACTCAACTAACCTGAGGCTATCCAGTCCACAGTAGGTACCCAGCTCACAGGAGGTTACCCAGCTCACAATAGGTACCATGCTCTCAGAAGGTTATCCAGCTCACAGTAGGTACCCAGATCACAGGAGGTTATCCAGCTCACAGGATTTTATTCAGCTCACAGAAGGTACCCAGCTCACAGAGGTTATCCAGCTCACAGAAGGTACCCAGCTCACAGGAGGTTATCCAGCTCACAGGAGGTACCCAGCTCACAGGAGTTTATCCAGCTCACAGTAGGTACCCAGCTCACATGAGGATATCCAGCTCACAGGAGGTGTCCAGCTCACAGGAGTTTATCCAGCTCACAGGAGGTTATCCAGCTCACAGAAGGTACCCAGCTCACAGGAATTTATCCAGCTCACAGGAGGTACCCAGCTCACAGGTGTTTATCCAGCTCACATGAGGTACCCAGCTCACAGGAGTTTATCCAGCTCACATGAGGTACCCAGCTCACATGAGGATATCCAGTTCACAGGAGGTATCCAGCTCACAGGAGTTTATCCAGCTCACAGTAGATACCCAGCTCACAGGAGGATATCCAGCTCACAGGAGTTTATCCAGCTCACAGGAGGTTATCCAAATCACAGTAGATACCCAGCTCACAGGAGGTATCCAGCTCACAGGAGTTTATCCAGCTCACGGGAGGTTATCCAGCTCACAGTAGATATCCAACTCACAGGAGGTATCCAGCTCACATGAGGATATCCAGCTCAAAGGAGGTTATCCAGCTCACAGTAGGTATCCAGCTCACAGTAGATATCCAGCTCACAGTAGATATCCAGCTCACATGACGATATCCAGCTCACAGGAGGTTATCCAGCTCACAGTAGATATCCAGCTCACAGTAGATATCCAGCTCACATGAGGATATCCAGCTCAAAGGAGGTTATCCAGCTCACAGTAGATACCCAGCTCACAGGAGGATATCCAGCTCACAGGAGTTTATCCAGCTCACAGGAGGTTATCCAACTCACAGTAGATATCCAGCTCACAGGAGGTATCCAGCTCACAGGAGTTTATCCAGCTCACAGGAGGTTATCCAGCTCACAGAAGGTACCCAGCTCACAGCAATTTATCCAGCTCACAGGAGGTACCCAGCTCACAGGAGTTTATCCAGCTCACATGAGGTACCCAGCTCACATGAGGATATCCAGTTCACAGGAGGTATCCAGCTCACAGGAGTTTATCCAGCTCACAGGAGGTTATCCAGCTTACAGAAGGTACCCAGCTCACAGGAATTTATCCATCTCACAGGAGGTACCCAGCTCACAGGAGTTTATCCAGCTCACAGGAGGTACCCAGCTCACAGGAGTTTATCCAGCTCACATGAGGTACCCAGCTCACAGGAGTTTATCCAGCTCACAGGAGGTACCCAGCTCACATGAGGATATCCAGCTCACATGAGGATATCCAGCTCAAAGGAGGTTATCCAGCTCACAGTAGATACCCAGCTCACAGGAGGATATCCAGCTCACAGGAGTTTATCCAGCTCACAGGAGGATATCCAGTTCACAGGAGGTTATCCAACTCACAGTAGATACCCAGCTCACAGGAGGTTACCCAGATCACATGAGGTTACCCAGCACACAGGAGATACCCAGCTCACAGGAGGTTACCCAGCTCACAGGAGGTACCCCTGCTCACAAGAGGCACCCTGCTCACGGGAGGTTATCCGGTTCACAGTAGGTAGCATTCCAGTTACAGTGTAAGAGTGCTATTACCAAGAGCAGTCACAGTTTAAGTGTGCTGATAACAACGGTGTTACGTTATTATCCAGCTCACAAGAGGTTACACAGCTGTCATCAGGTTACAGAGCTTACATGCTTGATCTAACCCAGCTCACAGAACGTTACACAGTCCTCATGAGGTTACCCAGTTCACAGGGGGTTACACAGCCCCAATAAGGTTACCCATCTCACAGGTGGTTACACAGTCCCCATGAGGTTACCCAGCTCACAGGGGGTTACACAGCCCCCATGAGGTTACCCATCGTGCAGGAGGTTACACAGCCCCCATGAGGTTACCCAGCTCACAGGAGGTTACACAGCCCCCATTAGGTTACCCAGCTCACAGGAGCTTACACAGCCCCCATGAGGTTACCCAGCTCACAGGGGTTACACAGCCCCCAGGAGGTTACCCAGCTCACAGGGGTTACACAGCCGCCATGAGGTTACCCAGCTCACAGGGGTTACACAGCCCCCATTAGGTTACCCAGCTCACAGGGGTTACACAGCCCCATGAGGTTACCCAGCTCACAGGGGTTACACAGCCCCCAGGAGGTTACCCATCTCGTAGGAGGCTATCCAGTGCACGCGAGGTGGGCTACCCAAGCTCACATGACGTTACCCATCTCACAGTTGGTAACTCAACTCAAAGGAGGTACCCCAGCCCACATGAAGTACCCCAGCTCATATGAGATTATCCAGCTCACAGGAGGTACCCCAGCTCACAGGAGGCACCCAGCTTATAAGAGATTATTCGGCTTACAGGAGGTACCCCAGCCTAATGGTGGCACCCAGCTCACAGGAGGTTATCCAGCTCACAGTAGGTAGCATTCCAGTTACAGTGTAAGAGCGCTGTTACGTTCCAATGACAGTGAAACAGTGCGGATAAGAAGAATATTCCGTTCCATCTACAAGTTAAGTGTGCTGATAACAAGAGTTTTCCGTTTCAACTACATTGTAAGCGTGCAGATAACAAGAGTGCTACATATTATTTACAGTTTAAGTTTGCTGATAACACAAGTGTTCCTTTCACGTTACAGTTTAAGTGTGTTGATAACAGGAGTGCTATGCTTCCTTTACAGTGTAAGTGTGCTGATAACACGAGTGATCATTTCCAGTTAAAGTTAAAGTGCGCTGATAATAAGAGTGCCACGCGTCATTTACCGTGTAAATGTGCAGATAACACAAGCGTTCCGCGCCAGTTACAGTGTAAGCGTGCTGGTAACTAGAGAGCTATGTTATTTACAATATGATAACGCTGATAATAAGTGTGCTTCGTTACAGTCACAATGTAATTGCTTTGATAACACGAGCATTCCGTTATAGTTATACCGTAACTGCGCTGATCATAACAAGAATGTTCCTTACAGTTACACTATGATAATGTTGATAAGAAGAGTGCTCCGTTTCAGTTACAGTGTACGTATGCTGATAACAAGAGTGTTATGTTCCAGTTACAGTGAACCAGGGCTGATGACGAGTATTCCGTTCCATTTACAGTACGAGTGCGCTGATAACAAGAGTGTTCCTTTTCGGTTACAGTGTCATTGTGCTGATAACAACAGTGCTCCGTTAGATTGTTGGAATGCTGACAAGAATAGTGCTCCGTTGGAGTTGCAATGTAAGTGTGTTGATATCACGGGTATTCCGTCCTGGTTATGGTGTAACTACGCGTGATAACAAGACTTACAATGCGGATAACAACTTTTAAATAGACAATAGTAGTGGTACTGGCTCCAGTATTTCAAACATGGCTCAGCTGATTCTCTGCTTGGTGGCGGTAGTCTCCGAGGAGTAATCCGTAATTATTCCAGATTAAGACTATGCTCGGAAATATTGGTAAAGGTGCAAGCCATGGACATGAAGCGTAAACGCACGTAGGCTTATAAGTTAATCAGCAATATACTAGCGGTAGTGGGAAAAACGACACCAGCTCTCACTTTGTTTTCCATCTTGCAACAGATATACCCGTAATTCTTGATCTAGTATTTTTGAAAGTATTTTCTGTAGCTATGGTTGGCTTCATCTCGTCTAAACATTCAAGTTATATTACTTCATCTTTTTTTTTGGCGAAATTAGATGCGAACAAACCATTGTGTTTTATCTAATATATATATGTCTTCCGGGTGTATCTTTATATTTTATCAGACAAAAATATATGTCATCGCTTTTGATTCTTTATAATTTGATCTCTTCAACATCTCAAAAAGAAAAAAAAACCTTAATCTTTTGATCCGTAATAGTCTGTATTTTTGATTTGATGTAATAATTAGGGAGGTGGGGGGGGGGAGAATAAAACAATGCATATTAAAAACATCTATAATAATGCCTCCCGAAGAAACGGATTATGATTATCTATTATGTATTTTTGCATGACAAGATTACATAATTATGGTCATTACGAAGATAACTAAAAATGGGGTCTTTCCACATTAATCCTGTCTTGCCCCGGTGTAGGCAACACTGTTACACAGCACCTGGGTCACCGCGTGCTCGGTTTGTTCTCATGTTTATAACATGGAGCGGGTATTTCAACTATTGATAACTTGTGTACATATGGTAATATGGATAGAATGTTCGTACTGTTCCAAGAAAGGACATGCAATAAGCTTACATTTATGATAATTTTGGCAACTACAGGTCGAATATATACCAGTTATCATCGATTAAAAATATATACTGGGTTAAAAACATAAGGAAGCGCTCGGATAGATGAACCATAGAACAAGCGGCCAGCCAGGTGTCTGTGCACCGCTCGCTGCCATCGAGGACAGACAGCATTGTCCAGGGATTAACTTGAGCTATAGTGGGAATTTCCCATTTCTCTGATTTATAACAGCCTACCAACGAGTGAAGGCATTTGTTCATCTTCAGACATGGCTGTTAATTGTTTATGGATAAACGGTTAGATGGAGTTGAGGGTCACATTAACCTCCTTGGTAATTACATTGACGGAGTAGTTTTACCTGTTGATTGTCATATTGACAAAGCAGTTTGCTGATCTGATTTGACGGGTTGTTGGATATTGGTCGGCTCAATGGCTGTTTTTCAGGCGGGGGGGGGGGGGGGGGCGAAAAGGCCCCCCGTAATTATTTATCTTACCCCTTGAGCTAGGGGGTTGAAACTTACCATACTATAAGTCCATGAGCTTTGATGACGTCACAATGACGTCATTTTCGAAAACGGCATTTTTTGGTCGATTTTTCGGTCAGATTTTTTTAGTTTTTCATTTATGCAATTTCTCCGCAAAAAAATGCATGATAAATTAGTAAATAATAATGTGATGTGAAATAAAATAGTTTTTGCCCGCTAAAGCAAAAAATTTGAAGAAAAATGACGAAAACATCACTTTTCTGGTACCCCGCCATCTTGAATTATAACCATGATCCTGTACTCCGGGGCTCAAATAGGCTCAAAATGCCCCCAATATGATAAACTATAAAGTGACGGAGTGTCCGCTCTCAATTTTATGTCGTTCCGGAGATAGCGCAGAAAGTTTGATAGCGGGGGCGTTTCCCCCCCGCCCCATCCAGGCCAGGTACGGTTAATAGTCGTTTTCTTGTATGGTTCCATATAGCTGTTTTGGTCGAGTCAATAGTCGTATTGCTCGTGGATTTGCTGTTTTGGTAGAATTTGAAAAACGTGTTACTTAATTTTCTCCCTCCGAAATTAGAGCCAAACTTAACATTGCGTTTTATCTAATATATTGTATATGCCTTCCGCGTTTATTTTAGATTCAGATTACAGAAACATGTCATCGCTGATTGATTGATTGATTGATTGATTGATTGATTCTTTATTATTTTATCTCTTAATCATGTCCAAAAGACATTTCATCTGTTAATTTGTAATATTCTTGATGTAATAGATAGGGAGAAAATGAATAAAAAAATGCAAATTAAAAATATTCATAATTCTGTTTTCTGAAGAAAAGTATTTTGATTAGCTATTATGTGTCTTTTGCTTGACATTTATGGTTATCGTGACGATAAATAGGAATATCTCCGCTTTATAACAGCCAATCTAAGAGTGAAAGTTTCCAAATTTATCTTTGATCGCTGGTACATGAAAATAAATTTGGAAAATTCTTAACTGTATATTTAAGAATTAATGACCTATACCATTATTTGAATGGTAACCCTTCTTTTTCTGTATCTTGCAGGAGCTTCTTCCACAATGAGTATAATTCAGTTAGGCCGTGAGTGTGACAGTCCAATGATTATGTTTTCGCTTCATTGTTGTGATTCATTCTTGTTCTCTCAGTATTTACCATTCACACAAGTCCAACTATTCTGTAACAGCAGTAAGAACAACAACAACAACACTCGCTTCACTAACACCTTAATCGGCAGCAGAATTTTGTAATGCGAAAATGACATGATAGTGCACTTTCCGAAGAAGTGTCACGATTTTCTACTCTCAACCTAACACTCAACTTGACGTGATACTGACACGTCTGAGACCAAATGGTATAAGAAAGACAAAGAGAAACAATAAATCTAGAGAAAATAGGACTCAAATCATTTCACAGACCCTATTGTTAACCATACAGTTCTTTTATGCTTTTTTAGCCCTGAAATCACAAAAATTAACGAAATTAACTCTATATTGATAGTCGAACTTAATGTAGGTCTATGTACTTAACATGCTGAAAGGGTTTCGTTACATTCCAGGTGCAAAAAAGTTGATGGTAGAGCTACCCCCCGCCCCCCCCCCCCACCTCCCGCAATGTGTTCTATTGAAGAACGTCTTCAAAAAATAAAATATTTTGACCATGTAGTTTTTTGTATGAATGAGAGAAACTACGAAATAACATGGATTTTAATACTCTCTAAAAACAGTTGAGTGAAATTTCACTCAAGTGAGAGTGGAAATTGATCCCACTCAATACTTGAGTGAAATTTTCACTCGAGTTACTTTTCACTCAACTTGAGTTAAATGCACTCAACTTGCGTGACATTCACTCGAGCATAAGAGTGGAAATTGATCCCACTCAAGTTGAGTGAACTTGAGTGGTTTTAACTCAAGTTGACTGAAAAATAACTCAAGTTGAGTGAAAAGTAACTCAAGTTTGAGTGAACAGTCTGAGATACATTTCACTCAAGTTTTTTTTAGAGAGCAAGAATATATAACCTGCTATCGTAGAAAAATATAACATGGTGAACTATTAATTCCTTTGCGTTCATTTTTACCGCATGTATTACAGATTGAAATTAGTCACAAAAATGGGTCCTTCACAATGCCGATTTCTGGCAATAGAGATAAGCCCCAAAATCGCATGCTATAAGATAGGAGCAAACCTCAAATCCAGAATGTAAAGGACCTTGTATCTTTAGATGGGAAAATGGGCCCAGGTCAGGTGCAATACAGAAGTACCAAAATAGAATACTTCCACTACAAGGAATTTTTGAGTTGGCATAGAGTACAATATTATTTTGTATACTCAGAAAAAAAAATCAAGGCACGGAGTCTCGTGATTCTCGAGTAACAGGGTCGTAAAGTAGTGCATTTGTGCGAAATAGTTGATTCTGAGGTGAAAACAATTCCTATTGTTCACTGTAAACATATGAAGATAAACGATAATCAGAACAAGATTTGGTCTACTGCTATACGTATTTGAACAGCGAGTATGCTGTATCAAGCTGGTTTTGTTTATCGTTTATCTTCGTATGATTATAGAAAGAAATTTGAGGTGTTTTCGCCTCAAAATTGACGATTTTGCACGAACGCACTATTTCATGGCCCTGTTATTCGAGAATGATGAGACTTAGTGCATTGAAACCTTTCTGAGTATACAAAATAATATTGTACTTCAGACCAACTGAACAATTTCTTGTATATATAATATTTTATTTTCGGCACTTCTGCCGCACCTGTTCTGGGGCCATTCACCCACCTAAACATACATGGTCCTTTGAGTTTTTCCGTCAGATATTTGAAATTTAAGCTGTTGATGACAGTTATGAGAGAAATTCCAAGTTCATTATGTACTCTAAACTGATATGAATGTTCATTTATCTATAAATTTAGGTTTTGTGAGATATATCGAGTGACTTCCACTGAAAGAAAGGTAACGAAACTCTTTCAGTGGAGTATATGGAAACGTATGAATTTCTGTCTTCATTCAAAAATCTATATATATATCTCTCGATGAACTGCCATGGATTGATAATCCGAGAGTTCGGTCATTTCGCCCCTCAGCAATAACTGATGCATTTATTTATAAACAATTTTAATTAATGAAAATTAACTATGATATTAACAGGATAAGTGTTATTTAATCTGTAATATACAGAATAAACTGTATACAACCTCTGTAGCGGTGACGCATATTTCCCAGTTCAGCGTACACAGTCCTACCTTGTCAATCAAATTCATAACCTGTTGTATTGTATGTTGGGAGTTCTTCAATCAAGGTCATTCCCGGACTATAAGTCATATCGCAGCCAAGCGTGGGTCGATGGCTATTTGACACCACCACGCCTTTAAATCATCCACTGATTCAGCTTAAAAATACGTATTTTGGGAAGAAGCATTAGTATATTAAATGCAGTCATTTCAAAGTTATTTAGTAGAGCGTTCCTTACATCGCCCGGACTTTCGACTTTAGACTGGAACTCACGCTATTAAAATATAAATTCAAGCTTAATATTTTAGCTTCCTGGTTTCGAATACAACAGCAACCAAACTGTATTTTCGTTATTTTGGGATTACACTAACTTAGTATAGCACAGATTCTAGTGCAGAAAATTGGTCGAGTCCCGAGTGGGATTCGAACCAGCGACCCCAGAGTAAGGCACCTAATCGCCAGCACTATATGTCGGCGATCCAACTGTTTTGAACAATGGAGTCATTTACTTGAATATACGTAAGAATTGAAAGCTAAATGAGCCATATACATACAATTCAGTTCAGTATCAACCATATAAAAAGGAGTGATTGAACGGTGCAAGTAACTGTCCTATTGAAGACAATTTTTAGAAGCAGACTGAAAAAAATGAAATGAAATCAGGTATATACATCGGCCATTTTACATAAAAAAGGAATCGGAATGTCCCGCGGTAACCCTTTATCTCGACGCTTTCTTCGGGGGTTATAATTACCGGTAATGCATTTGATAAGATGTACAATTCGGCACATGTATGGGATCGAGGGTCCATTGCAAATGGTGTGTCAGTTACTTCGAGGGGCCGCTTGAACATCATTTGTTTTATACATATCCATGGTGTTAAAATGAACAGTCACAATCAAAGCGTGACTGAGATTTTACATACTCTGAAAACGACTTGGAATTCATTTAGATAAAGAATAATGATCAGTGATCAAGATTTTATGTACAGAACATCATCGTCATGTCTTGCTGACAAATGGCCTCCCGAATTATTTTTCTTACCCCTTGAGCTAGGGGGGCTGAAACTTACCACACCATACCCTTGGGTCAAGCTCTACCAGAAAAAGTAAAAAAAATCCAAGATGGCCGCTTCGATGACGTCACAGTGACGTCATTTTCAAAAACGGCATTGTTGGTCGAGTTTTCGGTCAGATTTTTCGTATTTTTTATTTATGCAATTTCTCTGCAAAAACTGCATGATAAATTAATGTGATGTGAAATAAAATAGTTTTTGTCCACTTTTCATCGCGGAAAAGCAGAAATTTTGAAGAAATATGACGGAAAAAATCACTTTCCTGGTATCCCACGCCATCTTGAATTTACCCATGATCTTTTGCTCGGGGGGGTGTCATGCAAATAGGCTCAAAATGACCCCAATATGATAAACGATAAAGTCACCGAGTCTCAGTTCTTCATTTTTTTTGTCCTTCCGGAGATAGCGCAGAAAGTTTGGTAGCCTCCCCCGGCACTCTAGTTACTTGATGCGCTAGATCTGCAGAACGTTTTCAAAATATCAGACTTTTCAATAAAGGGCGATATCTCGAAGGTATTTGCAGTCATGTGCAATTTTCTCCACCGCCCTCTCCTCCCTCAGCGCACGCTGCGGGAAAAGTTGTGTTGTTTTTAACACAATTTTGTGTTAAAATGGCTTCAACACAAATATTTTGTGTTGGGAATCAACACCACTTCGTGTTAAATCAACATATCTACACAAATTCGTGTTGATCTCAACACAAATTAGTGTTGATTTTAACACAATTTGTGTTATTTTCAACACATTTCAGTGCTAAAATGGCTTTAACACAATTTTTTTTGATAGTATGTTTCTTTTTCTTTAAATCACCCCGAGATTTTATCACAATGAACAGTCTTCTCTGTGAGCAATTTCTATAATCTTGCCTCTAAATACATCGACTGGTTGCATTTAACGCACCTGGCTTTACAAATATAAAGATTTGGGCTCAGTGTTTTTATTTACAATTCTTTGCTTTCCGCAGTTCTATGCAAAATACCCCGGTTTAGCCGAGCGCTCTGAAGGAGCGTGGATTGACTTGGATTTCCTTTACTTCATTCGGGAGAATTAAAGTCAATACGAATTTGCGGCCAAATTACAGTTTCAACATCGAGAGAAAAAATATCACGCTTGAAAACAGCAGACCTTCCACGACACTAGTCTGAACTGGCTTGTGGCCTATATATCCACTGACCAATGAAAAACCTCGATCCAGTCACGTGGCCTTCGAGGAATGAATATGCGGTGCATTTATATATATATATATATGACACAGCAGACTGCAATCACTGGGGCGAGTAGACTACGTATTACAGGTAAACGCAGTTTCACACACCTGTGTTGTTTCTCTTAACTTCTCGATGCAAATTAAGGGATCTTGGGTTCTCTCTTGAGTATCGAAACGAACTTCTGGACTGTCTACGATGCCGTAAATGATTGTTTTATCCCGAAACATGCATTTTAACTGTGTTGGACGAAGCGAAATCACGGGACAAGGTGTCCGTCGCTGATCGGTGAGTTGTGGGACAGCTCTACACAAGGCCGTCTGTCACTGGAAATACGCCGAGGTCTGTCTCTGTGTTAAAACATTTCCTCGCCGCGGGACACTGAATTATTCCACAGGGAATTCTTGACTCGCATCGCTGAGTTTTCTCCTCACCTGTGACGAGGGACGACTACCGGTACCTGAGTTTTACCTGAAGAAACACGATAGGCTCTCCCTGTGTGCTACCGCTGTTAACTGCTGAGTGACGCTGTTCTTCGCTCACTGCACCTGTTTTTCTGATAAAGACAGGCGTTAGTGTTTTTAGCGCCTTGTCCCTGGTTAATACATCCAGTGTTGTGTGAGAGACCATTGTGAGAATTTGCATTGCAGTTGTGTGGAATTTGTTTATCGGATTTTGCCGAGTAGGCCAGTGTTTAAAGCTATACCCGGACATATACACACCGGTATATGATACCGTGTGTTTGTCCCCAGAGCCGGCAAAACTATAGATTTCTTTTCCTTGTGAGCTGGACCATAAGCTAACCGGTTAAAGCAAACATGAATATTTTCAAGAGAAAAGGCTGTTTGAATATTACGGATAAAGACCCCACGTACAAAGTGCGGTATTTGGGAAATGTTCAGACCTCCATGATGAAAGGGGAAGGCTGTGTGGACAAGCCGATAAATGTCCTCTGGAACAACTACCTTAGAAGCCCCAGCCCGGGATTAGAGATGAAATTGACGTTTTCCAGCTCGGGTCTTAAGGCCTACACGAAAGAGCAAGGTCTCACGGAATACCGAGCTCATAGGATTTCCTATTGTATCGCTCATCCAAGTTATCCAAAACTGTTTGTCTGGGTTTACAGGCACGAAGGTAAAAAGATGAAAGTCGAATTACGGTGTCACGCCGTTTTGTGCAAGACTGAAATTCACGCTAAAGTAATGGCCGTACAACTTCACGAAAAACTATCTTTAGCTCTCAAGGAATTCCTGCGCGAGAAAACCAGGAACCAAAATGCCCGTTTAGCATTACAACGAACGAACTCTTTGCCCAAAACGGGCCATGTTATTCCATTGCGCAAACAACTAAAGAGCACAGGCCAACAGTACAAACCGCCCGTCTCCAGTTCAACGAAAGCCCCCAAACTTGGCTCAATAACAGAGGATATCGAAGAGGAGGAGGAGGAAGAAGAAGAGGAGGAGGAATATATCGAGGAGTGTAGTGTCGGCCTGGGACCTTTAGACGAGGATGAGTTAAGTATGAGCAATTCCGAGGGTTCGTCTGACAGTGATATCCTTGCTCAAGCCGCTATAGACGCTCTGACGATTAACAGCCAAGACTCGGTGACGGAGGAAGATCTAGAACGACTTTCGGATAGATTACTGGCCATGGAAATGGGCAACGACATCGACGAGTTGAAACAGGACGAGAGAGTTCTCTTGTCGCTGCAACAATCTTATCCCCCTACGGACTCAGACTCGGAAAGCTCCGAATCGGGCTTTCACGAGCAGGAAACCAAAGACAGCATTTCTGCCACCTCGGACGACCGAGATTTGCGCGATGTTGAGGAAGGGGATTTAAACGACAGGCTCGAGGAGATTAACGGAAATGCGGTGATATTTGTAACAGGTCTGTAAAGGAAAGAGGAAAGAGATTTCGGTGTGTCTTTTTTTTTTATGTCCGAGCACATTTCTGTTCAGGATATAGGCTTGGTTGGAGCTGTTTACTATGTATTCCGGGAATTACCGTTCTCTGCCTCGAGACGAGCCCAGCTAAGGGATTTATCCAAGAAACGTGCTTGTTTGGAGCGATCCATTTAAACGGCAGGTATTTTACAAGTATTTTCCCCCATGGCTCAAGTTAATATTTCCACAAACTCAAAATACTTCGAAGAAGAACTTTGCAATGCAAGTGGCTGATTTGCACAATGGTGTACATAGTCTTTGACTTTGTATATATATAGATATACATAAGTTAAATATACTGATTCAGTGATAAAAACGCCAAAGTGGGAGTGACTTTTATGACTGAGTGGCATAGTGTTATACATGGGTATTTCGCTAGATTGTCTTTTGAACTTTTATTAAGGGCGTCGCTGGAAACCAGGCTCCATGCCGGGAACGACCCTCCAGTCACCGCCCAACCGTATGTTACTGGACAGCACACGTAATATCCATTATCTTTCCGAAACCTGCTTTGAGACGGCGTCAGCTGTTGGCTGGCATTGTCATTACGTCAGCCTACATAGGACGCGTGTGCTGTGTTTGATTGGTTCGTTGACGAATTGACATGTCTGATTTTGAACAATAATGGCAGCTCTTTCGACCAAGGCAAATTCAGAGTGGGAACGTAAAAATTGGTTTCGTGTAACAAGGCTGAGGAATCCTGGCGACGCCCATGTCTATCCTGGAGTAAAAGATTTATTCTCAATTATTGAACAAATTTATGAGCAAATGCTGGTGATTAAATCCCCACAAGATTCATAAAGAGGACACTAGGACTTTTCACAGACACGGCTAAAAACAGATCACCAGTGCATTTGTCACTTCTTTACCTGAGTAATCGTGCCCGGAGTGCGCATTTATATGCATAGCACAATTCCGAATCAAGGACTATCGTCACGCGTGACTGGTAGTGCGTGTCAAAGTATCCATCAAAAGAACGGGAGAATTTGAAAGGACGGATGAAAGAGAGGATGAAATAATTTGTACATAAACCCAAACGCACATTGAATTTGTGATGGCCATTGTACATTCTTTTGTCGCTCTGCCGACAGAAGCAAATATATGGAAATACTCAAGGCAGATCTTTTAAATGTTTAAGAAAACTGGTCAACCATGTATGCCTATACAACGAAGGTTTCGTAGATGCACCGCAAATCACAGGATCGGGCCAACTGTATGTCAAACACCGGTCTGTGTACCGATGTGTTTAAGGCAAATTTGCAAGGGATTGTGTTTTCACACACAAGTGGGATATTTACTGGAAACTGTTTTTGTTAACATCGCGAATGTCATTATATTAGTACCAGTGCTTAGAAATTTGAAGGAATTTGTAACTTCAAAAGATGATGTATCTTCTAACCAGCTATACCCGTTATTAAACAAAACTTTGAACTCACTCTGTGGATGGCGCGAAATTCGCTCAAAATGATATTAGCATGGAGCAAGTAGAAAAATATAAATCGGGTTGAAAATTCATTACCAGTTTATATATAACGGAGCTTATTGAGTATTCACTCTAAATCAGAGGTTGGAAATGTAATTCACCAACATATCAATCAAAAACCCAAGCAATGTTCGACATGCAGAACCTACCAACGTCCCAGTGAGTTTTCTTGGGATACATCTTATCGGAAGAAGAAATGCATTGTGGGATATTGGTCTGCTTTTGTGCAATCAGGATGTGATATTATTTTTGTTGACTATACTGCAAACATTTTGAGGCGGTTGAAATTGTATTACGCCGTATGATAAACCAAACTGCATGGATATTTTCACAGTGTTCATTATCCGGTATATATTTTGAAATGACAAACAAAAAACTTGTGTATAGAAGTATATAAGTGCGATTTTAAGTTTCGAAAATTAAACATTTCTCCAAACGCAGTCGGTTGCTATAGTAAACCATAGGTTTTTAACACATAGGTTTTTAACACATTCTTAAAGATATCAACGTTTTAAAACTTTTCTAAAAAGCATGCTTTTAAAAAATATACATGTTTTAGGCCAAAAATTGTGTTTAAAACAGACGTCTTATTATGCGTTTAGAAAAGTGTTTAGAATGTAAAGATTGGATTTATCTCAAAACCACGGCAGTTCACACACTCGTACAATCAGCTCGTGAGATAAACCCGGTGTATATCCGCCTCTTATATTTTAACCCATTCAGCTTTAAGACATTTTTCCCTGATTTTCAATCAGATTATGCATATTTTCCTATAGAAAATCATATGAAATTAATCATATGTTTCCTGGGACATCCTTTTCTTTCATGTATTGTTGTTCCGGTTGCATCGGAAATATCGCTAGCAGTCGGAAGATTTGAGGTGCGATTTTGCAGAGGTATACCCATCAATCGACATGTATACGGCAAACTTGAAGGAATAGGCCATCCTTAAAAATGTGTTCGTTGGGTGTAATCCGATCCTATCTCAGAAATTTGGGACGGTAGCTTGAAAAATGTGTTTTAATACAGGCCACTCAAATTTACAGGAAATAGCTATGATTTTCGGATGACATTTTATATATATATTATTATTTTTTTTGCCAATAATAAATTTGGGGTAGGGTTTCTTTTTGTGGGTGGATAGGATTAGGCCTACTCCCAACAAACATTTTTTTATGATGCACTTAGGCCTATTTTACCTCCTGGAGCTGATAACGTGACGTGAATGTAAGGTATTTCATGAGAGGAGAATCTTTATAGGGTCACATATTTCAGAATAATATAAGCCGTGAAAACCAGAAGAGTCTACGAAACAAGTTAATACTGCGACGTAATCTTTCGAAAATATTTTGTTTTCAATCCATAAGCAACCTCCAAAACCTGCTTACAAACATGTGGGGGGGGGGGGGGGGGGGGTGTTTTTTTGGATGACCTATTGCCATTTTCTCGTGAACTCTCTCTCGATAGTTAAAATAGCAGGTCTATTAACAATAAGTATTGTCCCTGAAAGCCCATGGTCAGCCAGTGTTAATTTCTTCCACGGGTCAGTAATTGCCTGCGGCACAGGTATGGTTGACCGGATGTTCAATCATCCGAAACATTTTGTAAGTATAATTGTACAAAAGCTCCCTGCGGTCTTTCATGGATATAGGTGAAGTTATTTAAGCCTATATTGTAGAAAATTGTATATTTATAACTTCATTTTTATACTGAAATTGAATTTAATAATTTTTGCTGTTACCCGCTATCTACAGCGTGATATTGTTAATTGCATATAGGGTGAGACGAATTTCATTTGTACATGTTCTGTATATATTCGGTTATGCAATAATTAGCCACGTTCAATTGATGGCATTAATACGATCGCGCCAGGATCCAATTTCCGATCTATTTATTGACTGCGACTGCAATACTCGATTGTCGATCAACATGTTGTTGTGCGTTGTACAGTTCACCCAGAATATATCTTTCGACCTAAGGCACTCGTAAACATGGTTTATTTTTAACATATTTTGGCAAAATAAAGAAATAAAACACAACCGGTAGACGCAGTATACACCAGGAATATATGCATCTAAAGGCATATCCGGTTTACATTATACCGGCAGTGTTCTATTTCTCCATATGTAATTAATAACCCAATAGTCTGCGAGTGCCTTAGCTTTTGACCTATATCATTACATGGGGCTGTGTTGTTCATCAACTACACCAATAACTACGCTTGTTTATCCATTACTTACGCGGCCTTGCTTGTTAAATCCGCCAGGGGAAATACAGTGGTCCCTTTCAAGTCCTTGTGTCAATATATTTATGACTATACTGTACTGCGTATATTGCATCGAACGGGATACTCTTTAAGATAACTGAGAACTCTTTAAATGGTTGAGAAATGTTCTGGACCACCATTGTTCATTGAATAAATGTACCTTTGTTGTTCCTGTTGTTAATTCCCGCTTTCGTGGATTTATTTCCTCATTTTATTCTGACGAAACGCTCCAAGGATGCGTGTGCAGTTTCTGTCTGCTTTTTTGTTTTTGAAAAGGTACACATACGTGCGTATAAACGCTGGTACGCACCATTGTGCAAGATCTGTGTGTACGATTTGTACACAGTAATTTTGAGAGATAAATAAAACTGGCTTAGCTTGTATTGGCCTACGCTCATACTATTCAGCTTGTACCACTGACGTCCCTACTCTCCTTGTTCCCCTAGTAGGGACGTCAGTGATACAAGCTGTTTATCAGCGTAGTATTGGCCATAAAGAGTCAAGTCTGTAAAAATATATAAAAAATCAAAGTTAATTTAATTTCTCGATGTAATTATTTGAGAATGGTTTGCCCCGGTCCATAACTGACTGGTACATTGCCGCGTGACTCCCGGCGTGACTTCTCTCCTGCCTATGTCTACAGCATAGGGAATATTTTAAACTGTGTTGATAACTGGTGTAATATGGCAAATATGCATCAAATTATTATTACAAGAAGGAGCGTTATGCTCACATTAATTCTCTCTGTGTCGTTAGATTTGAGAGTTCCAAACATGAATAAGAATGAAGCTGAGGTAAACTTATCATCATCGGTTCACGTATAGGTTTCAAGACGATACCCAGAGCTTTCCAGCATGATGTATTGTAATAAAAAAAAATACCTTGTATCTTTAGATGGGTAAATGGCTCTAGGTCAGGTGCAATGCAGAAGTATCAAAAATACAAAATTTCCACTACAAGAAATTGTGCAATTGGGATGAAGTACAATATTATATTGTAACTTAGAAAAAAATCAAGGCATTGAATCTCGTCATTCTCGAGTAACAGGGCTGTAAAGTAGTGCATTTGTGCAAAATAGTTGATTCTGAAGTGAAAACAATTCATATTGTTCTCTGTAAACGCATGAAGATAAACGATAACCAGAACCAGATTTGGTCTACGACTACATATTGTAACAGCGAGTATGCTGTATCAAGCTGATTCTGTTTATCGTTTATCTTCATATGTTTATAGAAAGAAATATGAGGTGTTTTCGCCTCAAAATTGGCGATTTTGCACGAATGCACTACTTCACGGCCCTGTTATTCGAGAATGATGAGACTCAGTGCCTTGAGATTTTTCTGAGTATACAATATAATACTGTACTTCATGCCAACTGAACAATTTCGTGTATAGGTAATATTTTATTTTTGGCACTTCTACCGCACCTGTTCTGGGGCCATTTACCCATCTAAACATACATGGTCCTTTGCTTTTGTCGTATGCCAATAACAGACAAAAGAAGAAACTTCTTTTCTATCGGTACAATTGTACCGTACGGTGCGGTGCAGCAACTACTAATTGTGTCATTAGCAGTTGTCAGGTCGCCATCTAATGTCGTAATTGCGTCATTAGCAGGCAACTCTACATGCAGAGTCAACCGCTATTGTCGCGATTGCGACATTAGCTGGCAACTCTGCATCAGAGTCGACCACTAATGCCGCAATAACTACAAGTGTGCTAATTAGTGGTTGCTACTGCAAGTATATCAAAGGTGTAGTCATGTTCTCTACCATTTTTCTTTGAGTGACATAGTCGCCTACCTGGCAACTGCTAATGACACAATTGCCGTAATGCGACAATTGTGTCATTAGTAGTTGCTACAATGTAGAGAGGGTTAATGATAATTTTGGCAACTTCAAAAATAGTCACTGATTCAATATATTCCCCGTATGCTTTGAACATATTAGAGGAAAAGTAATTTGGAGAGATATGCAAGAAGTTTGTATGTCAATTCACCAGTCGGTGCGCCAGGGAAAACCTTTGTCTGAGAATTAAATCAGCAAAGGCGGATTGAATTGACCATGTAGATTACGTCAACCCCTGCTAACGTGATGTGCTGGCTAAGGGAATAGCCAGTTCGTGCAGGAACAAGACAGCCGACCGTAGCTCAGCCGTTGAGACGGTGATCAGCCGATGTGCATATATTCGTTGAGAGTTTTAGACTACGGTGGTCGGCATCAACGACCACCTTTGTATATCAACAAAGCCTGCAGAGCCGCACATGGTGTATGACATTTCCTACGAAGTAGGCTACAGATCGCAAATTGTCTGGTAATGAGTGAGTGAGTCAGTCAGTCAGTCAGTCCATCCGAATCCTTTCGTCGGCAAAATAAGGAGAACCGTTGACATTAGAACCTTGATTTTTGGCCAGAACGTGCATTAGGGCATTGTTACCAGCAAGTTCTGAGCTGATCGAATTCTGATGAAAATTTGATTTATAATTATTTTTTTAATTATTTATTGATGGCTCAGCGAGTGCAGTGTCATGCCCATCGGGAACCCTTGGCTGTATGTTTCACTGTATATATAACACAGTACAAAATCTGGTCGGATATGCCATCCGTAATTGTTTTGAGAGCTAGAGGTCACAGCAGTGTAGCTGGGTCACCCCCAATAGGCCTACAAACAGATCAAAACTAACAGTCTGATAGGCTTGGGATTCGAGAATGCAGTTAATACTGCCATGGTGTAATAATTAAATTGTTCTTAGAGGTCAGAGCAGGGGAGACAAAAATAAACAGATCTGTCTGGGAGTTAAAAAAATATCACAACAGATGGTACCGGTATTACATTAAACCATCGACAGTGCAGATTCTATGAGTTCACATGTTGACGTCTTTATTAATTTATTACCGTTCCAGGGGGCATTTGAACAGCTGCCGTTAACTTGAGACACACACTTTTGCTATATGCACACATGTTTTGATTAACTGTTACATTATGGGAAACGAAATTAAACAGATATGTAATCAGTATTAAGAGGCTGTATTTAAGATGCTAAGTACAATCCTCAAATTCTACATTCATCAGATTGCCGATACCCAAAATGTGTTGTCTCATATATCTAGAACGTGATGTAGAGATGTTATTTATTCGTCTTTGTACCGGTCATGCTCAGGAGAATGACATAGAATCATTATTATCTTGTGCCGAGAAGGTGTTGGTCTTGAGTTGAATTACCGTAAACTACATAAATGCTACCTTTCTACTATAGGACTATATATAAGAATGTGTTGTATTGTGGGAAAATAATGCGATTCAAAAAGTTGTTTTGGTCCTGGACAAGGGCACTGAAAACCATTAAAGAGATGTAAATGTAGTTTCACACGTAATTTTTAAGCCTGAAATCTACTGAACTTTTTATTTTTCAATCTGTTTCCTTTAGTTAAAAAATTGTAAAATTAAATCGGCGATCGTTATTTATTTTTGGAATGAAGGCGCATAAGGAGACTGTTACAAACACGTTCTGATCTGACCTACTTCTGATGAAAATTTCTGGTGATTTTTGATGAAAATCACTGGTGATTCTGACTTGGGCAGTGCTCATCTTAATATAGGCAGGATTTCAACTGGGGGTGGGGATTTCCAAGAGTTCAGTTCGCGTCGGAGTCCTAATGCCTACCCTACTTCGTAGGTCCTGTGACGTTAGTCACACTGCTCATGTTTTATAATATTAATACTCATTAAATCCATTTAATATTTGGGTAATATGTAAAGAGCATTGACAATAGGAATAACTGCAACTCACAGGAAGTACAGAATAGTATGAGTCCAGGGGAAACGGACAACTTGAAAAGGACAACTTGAAAACGAAAACCAGCATCGCTCCCCGCGTTCGTAAGTGCAAGGCTATCATGCAGACATATCGGAATGACGATGAACGACGACGTTTATCCCTAATTTAGGACCATAACCACAAAGAAATGTGAAAGAAATCTATGGTGGCCGATAAGGGACATCGCTGCATTGTCTTGGGCATGTGGTTTGGTAACACGTAGGCAGGATGCGAAGGCGCGAGGCCAGGATGCGAAGTCGCGAAAGCAAGATCTGACTTCGCCATTTCGCATCCTGCCTTCGCATCCTGACTTCGCGCTTCGCATCCTGGCTTCGCCACTTCGCATCCTGCCTTCGCGACTTCGCATCCTGACTTCGCGCTTCGCATCCTGACTTCGCGCTTCGATTCCAGTCTTTGCATTGCTTTGTTTTGATTTCGCATCCTGACTTCGCGCTTCGCATCCCGGCTTCGCCATTTCGCATCCTGCCTTCGCGAGTTCGCATCCTGGCCTCGCGCCTTCGCATCCTGCCTTCGTGTAACCAAACCACATGCCTGAGACAATGCAGCGATGTCCCTTATCGGCCACCATAAGAATCTCATATTCTAACACCACGTCATCTGTCGTACGAAAATATGCACATCAAGTGGAAACCGCTTCATCAGCAGAGCAACAATAGTCGGATGCAGGTCGTGGTGAATGGATTATATAGCATCCAGGTTAATTTGACCGTCTTGCTTTTCCATAGGAGTAAATATAATTCCTAATGTGTGTATGATATAAAAGCAAGTCTGAGCTGGATAACAAGATGGTAACCGGATTATTTCCCTTTGCAATACACCGACAAGTCTGTGCAAGTATGGGACATGTAGATGAAGACCTCAGCGTTCATTTCTAATGAATATGCGCGAGACCGCGGCGACTATGGGTCGAATGGAGTAGACCTGGTACGGTTTATATGGTCAAATGCCCCGCCCGAACATCTCTTTCATGAACGCTTTGATCACATTTGTCATGGTAGAACTGGGTATTTGACCATATAAAATAAGGTCAGAGTGACTACATGAGTGGTGTGACTAACGTCACAGGACCTACGAAGTAGGGTGAGGAAGATGACCTGGGGGTCCAAGCGTAATGTTATAGGTCATCTAATTAGGTCAAATTTTCATCAAAAGTAGGTCAGCGCAGAACTTGCTGGTAACAGTCCCCTAATGCACCTTCACGCCAAAAATCAAGGTTATAATGTCAACGGTTCTCCTTATTTTGCCGACGAAAGTATTCGGATGACCTGACTCACTCACTCACTCACTCACTCATTGCCGGACAATTTGCAAATGAGATAGAGCCTACTTCTTAGGAACTGGCGGATAAGGATGAAGTTACGGAGTGGACGAATAGTGACACAGCACATGGCGGTGACGGAAACTGTTTGAGCCGGATATGGTCAGTTTGACCATGCATTTAAAGGTACAGACGTGACTGTACTCGAGAGATGACCTGGGGGCCCTATGTGCTACCGCTGAGAGAATTTATATAGCAGTGTCTAATTGACAGTGGGTACTATTAACTTTCCCAAATGTCACCGCTGGTGAGTCATTAGCGTAGCAACTATTATCGCCCTCCGTTCCTATTACGCTGGACAGCCCAGCAGCACAGCACGAGGTCATCCATCCAAGTCTTGACCGAGCTCAAAGTCCCTTAACTTCGGTGAAAATTACGAGAACCGGTGTGTCCAACGTGATATGCCGTATCAGGGAACCTTCAAAAGTCACACTGAAACATACAGCCAAGGGTTCCCCATGGGCATGACAGTGCACTCGCTGAGCCATCAATGAATAAAAATAAAAAAAATTACAAATCAAATTTTCATCAGAATTCGGTCAGCTCAGAACTTGCTGGTAACAATGCCCTAATGCACGTTCATGCCAAAAATCAAGGTTCTAATGTCAACGGTTCTCCTTATTTTGCTGACGAAAGGATTCGGATGGACTGACTGATTGACTGACTCACTCATTACCGGACAATTTGCAAATGGTAGCCTACTTCGTAGGAATATGGTCAAATATCTAGCTAGACCAGGACAGAAAAAAACGATATGGTCAGAGATAACAGTAGTTGATGATCCGAGTGACCATATGTGATAGTGTGTCATTCTCCCTTTGTCATAGCTGTAACGTTCTGAATCGTTGGTTGTATGAATACAAGGTATACAACCTGATGTCCTAGGAATGAGTATAGGTATAGCAGTATCTGTACACGAGTTGCGTGACTAACGTCACATGACCTACGAAGTTGGGTGAGAAAGATGACTTGGGGGTCCAAGCGTAATGTTATAGGTCACTTAAGTAGGTCAAATTTCATCAAAAGTAGGTCAGCTCAGAACTTGCTGGTAACAGTGCCCTAATGCACGTTCGTGCCAAAAATGAAGGTTCCAATGTCAACGGTTCTTCTTATTTTGCCGACGAAAGGATTCGGATGGACTGACTCACTCATTACCGGACAATTTGCAAATGAGAGCCTACTTCGTAGGAATAAGGTTCTGAAAGTGATGCATGGCAGTGTGACTAACGTCACAGGACCTACGAAGTAGGGTAGGCATTAGGACTCCGACGCGCACCAAACTCCTGGAAATCCCCTCGCCCCAAGTTGAAATCCTGCCTATATTAAGATGGGCACAGCCCAAGTCAGAATCACCAGTGATTTTAACCAAAAATCACCAAAAAATTTCATCAAAAGTAGGTCAGCTCAGACCTTGCTGGTAACAGTCCCCTAATGCACCTTCATGCAAACAATCAAGGTTCTAATGTCAGCGGTTCTCCTTATTTTGCCGACGAAAGGATTCGGATGGACTCACTCACTGACTACCGATAAATTACAGGGTTTTCATACCATTTCTTAAACATATATTGTCTGGCATAGCAAAAGATACAGATATGAATAACTCCCGTAAATCATCCAAGAGGTCTTGTAGATCTGTAACTTTGAACAAGTAGGACATCACATGATTCGATAGAGTTTAGCTGATTGACTGACGACATCACATGGTGTTGATTTCTGGCGATTCCCTTTATAGTTGCCGGAAGTGGGCTGAAAATGGATATGCACGCTCCTAGAGTCAGTCTTACCGCGTATAGATGACCCAGATGGTTACAGGTTACATGCCAACATGAATCCAGGTAGAGATGTACATAAATCAATGGATTAGGGCTAACAATTTTTCTGACAAATGTATCCTTATAATTGTAACCATGGATTCTTGAAGATCTGGTACACGTTAGTCAAATTTTACTGGCCCTCCAACATCAACAACATCACCAGCGCGCATGCTCCGGGCATCTCAAACAGTCGGGCGCATGTCCCTGCCCCATTAACTTGAGCTTGGCTTGATTTGAAACGTAGCTGATTTCAGGCATCACGTCCCTATGTGCATCCCTGAGTACTCTCAGCGCGAAACGGACTAAGGTTCATGTCTTCTGAACATCTTAATTGGCACATCTTCACAAGTCCAGGTAAATCCTAAATCCTCGCAGAGGGTTCACCTGAACATTTTTGGTGATTCGAATGAGCTCTTGACTCGATGCCTCCATTATACAATCTCGTACATTTCATCCCCCGCGCTTGTTTTGAATTAGCATGTCGGTATCCCAAGCGTGCGGTTTTTGCTTTGACTTCCGATGTCGATTTCAGCCTGACATCAAAGTAGTTTGGCAAGCGATGAAATTCAACGCTATCACATCTCATAACTCGCTGCGGATTGGCCTAGTCAGCCAGCTTAGCGCGTTCACTGATTGGATTGATTTAGAGGAAACGCCTTGATCTATTTATATCCAGAACTAGTATAGGTAACTAACCAAGCCAGTGTATCGATCCTAACAGATCGATCGATACACTGGCTCGCGAGGATGACTAGACCGAGATGAATGTATGTCTGCTTCTAGTTTTCATTTGCAAGCTGTCCACACGAGGAAGCGAGAATAATGTGCGAATTCAAGATATGTGCCAAAACGGTAAATTCTCGTGTAATGACATTCTCTCTCCGTCGCTCTTTTATTTGCAAACTGTCCACGTGATGGAGCGAGAATTTGCCAAACAATCTCATCACAGGGGTCGCTGTTCCAAAGAATATTAGACAGCCATTGGACAGTGTGGTCTTTGGAGCAGATTGAAACTTTCGACTGGCGAAGCTGACGTTTCGATCGGTCAATTTCTTGATTCGAAAAGGGGACCTTCCAGACAGTACAGCGATATAGGGGGAGAAGCTACTGACTGACAAACCACAGGTTCATTGTTTTATTCGCAAACTAGCCTGAAATGACGGTAAGGGTGCCATAACAACTTGTACCGTTAGCATATCTATAGAACAATTAATTGGAACACGGCACTTTGATATGCACTCGGCGACAAAGCTATACCGTCGACATGTGATCGCCTGACAAGCTGTCACCCCTACAAAGTACACTGCGAAAAAATTTGTGTTGAAGCCATTTTAGCACCAGAATTGTGTTGAAAATAACACAAATTGTGTAAGAATCAACACTAATTTGTATTGAACTCAACACAATTTTGTGTTGATATATTAAGTTTAACGCAAAACCATGTTGATTTCCACACCAAATATTTTGTGTTGAAGCCATTTTAGCACAAAATTGTGTTAAAACAACACAATATTTTTCGCAGTGTAATAGCATCCATTGCATCACACACTACGGCGGTTCCATACACATGGACTATATTCATGTGAAACACAAACAAAAATCAATAAAATAAACTTGTCAACAGTGAACCCAGTGTAAGTTATTAATGAACAGATTTTCGGTGATATTTTCTTTCATTTTCGAGACCCAGGTCTATCGAGCTAGAGCAAATACGAAAAGAGAAAGCTGTTGCGCTAGTGACGATGATGATTTTGTTTATGAAACCTTATGGTATAACAGTGATAGAAGAAGGTTTGTATTGGCGGAGTAATCCGTAAGCTGAGAGCCTGTTAACAATATATCAGTTTGCGGGCAGTGCTTGAAGCTGAGACGAAAGTCGTCCAGTTGATTTGCGCTTTTCGGAGTTTGTTTGCCAAGGCGGCCGATTCTCGTCGTCTCGCATCCTCGCTCTCTGCGTTTCCTTTAGGCCGCTATCGTCTGTTGCTTTTTTATGTAATTGATCCATTGCAAAGATTCAAATGGAACGATGCTTTTTGATGGGAGAGTCTAATATTCGAATGCATTTAAATCGAATATACAGTTAAAGTTTAGCTCAGAAAAAAAATCACACAATAATTAATTTCTTTGCTTAGCTGCAAATACATTACAGGTAAGAAAGGTAGCCACAGAAAAAAAACTCGTCACTTTGTCGATTTCCGGTAGTAGAGATCAGTGGAAAAAATGCATGTCAAAAAATAGAGAGAACCTCAAATAGTCAATTTATCATTTCTCCGATCATCATCTCACATAGAGGGGATCGGCACAGACCGAATGAATGAGCTTCGCACGGCATGTATAACTTAGGCTCTTGTGAGCAAAATGCTGATGAAAACGGATGGAAAGATAAAATAATGGTCATATACTAAACCGTCACATTTTCACAACTGAACTACTTCTGTAGACTGCTAGGAAAATAATTAGTTTTTTTTATTGAGAGAGTAGTCAGCTTTATTAATGTCACTCACTGAAAATCAAAGGAGTTATTTCCGTGTAAATGTCCCATGTCCTTGGAACTGTCTCTTCAATTGGCAAGAAATGTTCGAAAAAAGTTCACATGAACTGAGATCGTAGAGAGTTCTGTCTGTCTGTCTGTCTGTGAAATTTTTGTAAGTTGGGCGATATCTCCAGTTCAAGTATTGGAGCAAAACTTTGGGTATGCCATACACTGAGATCAAAAGGTCAGAGGCAAAGGTCACTGTGGTCGAAAATTAGTATATCATTGAATATTGTTATGTTTAAGCTATAAGATCAATACCGAAAAGTTTATTGTAATCAATTTTAGCTAAAGGGTATTGTCTGCGTGGTCCGCCCGTCTGTCCGTCCATCTTGCTTGTTAGCACAATATGTCTTGAAGGATTAGTTCAAAGCGTTTCAAATTCATACATGAGTAGTGTGACTAACATCACAGGACCTACGAAGTAGGGTTTGATATGATTTAAGTGCGTACCTTGACCTAAGACTGACCATTTCCATGGTCGTACGAGGCATTGAGACATGTTTTTGCCAATTTCGAGGGTTCTAGATCACCCAATTAGGTGAGAAATTGGGTCAGAAAGTAGGTCACATTGACCATGACCCAATTAGGTCAGGTCACACTGACTGACCTAATTAAACGCATTTCCATGGTCTTAGGAGGCATTACATGTTTTTGCCAATTTCGAGGTTTATAGGTCACGTTATTTCGAGGTTTCTAGCTCACCTAATTAGGTCAGAAATTGGGTCAGAAAGTAAGTCAAATTGACCTTGACCCAATTAGGTCAGGTCACGCTGACATTGATCTAATTAAGCGCATTTCCATGGTCTTAGGAGGCATTATGACATTTTTTGCCAATTTCGAGTATTATAGGTCACCTAAGTAGGTCAAATTTCCATCAAAAGTAGGTCAGCTCAGAACTTGCTGGTAACAGTCCCCTAATGCACGTTCATGCCCATAATCAAGGTTCTAATGTCAACGGTTCTCCTTATTTTGCCGTAGAAAGGATTCGGATGGACTGACTGACTCACTCACTCATTACCGGACAATTTGCAAATGAGAGCCTATTTCGTAGGAATATGCAACTGGTGATTGACTAAATACCTTCGCGATTTGACCGACCTTGTACTAGTTATTGCAATATCTCGACGGATCAGGGCTAGCCCTCCGGATTCACACTACAAGACATGTGCAACTTGTGATTGACTAGAAGCCTATCTTACTTCCGGACTCATAACCAGCGTATCGATAATCTAAATGATAAAATGGATACTTTTCACATGTATCTCACCTATGTACAATCTTAATAAATTAATATCCTATCAATGCTCCCCAATCGTACATGTCGCTATGTAGGAAGTTACGGATTTCAATTGAATTTGGTATTCAGAACGCCTAGCTCATGAATATTTAATAGTCTTATGACATCACGGCCGCATTTTAACTACTTTTTTGCAGCCGGGGAGGGGGGTCATGGTCTCTGTTTTAACCGAAGGTTTACGCCAAGGGCCAGTCCATAATTCTACCCCGCATTGTGGTGCCAACCTGGCGGGAGGGCGGCAACACCAGAAGATTTCCCATCAGCTTGGCGTGTGATTCGACTGAGCCAACCAGAAAGCACCTACCATTGTGTTCCCTTCAAGGCACTATGAAGAGCTCTCGGGATTGGTTGACACTCGCGTTACTGCAAGCCGGTTAGATCCTGCAGGCGACATATCCAAATGGGGGAGCAGATAGGATTTAATTTTAATTTGATTGACCTATGTATGTCTGGGTTTTTAACCTCAGATCGTTTATAGTAGGGCAATATGCGCTTACTTTTACATAATACCAGAAAGTTTATGTTTTTATTATTCTTCGGAATATCCTGCCTCTTGTCATAATACATAATAGGAGTCGCATAGTGACGCATCCATAACAAGAGTTAAATATAACGCCCTCGTCGTGAAAACTACTGATTTGAAGATATGCGCAGAAAACATTAAAAAGTTATCCGCATATCGCATCAATCCTAGCTTCTGTTTCATCTGCATTGGTTATTTGTTCACAGTTAGTTCGTTGCAAGATAGATTGAGATGTGTATTGAGATTTACTTTTCTTCGTATACCGAACCAATTTTTACGCTCGTATTGACTTGGTGTAAGGTGGTTCTACTAGAACCTGCTCATACACAGCAACTTACGAATTTTTGGCACAGAAAATGCCCCTGGCAGACTATACAAATTTTCGTCACCTTCTTGACCAGAAGACCATATATACGTGTCCTACAATCAGAGAGGCATGAGAACAGTACTTCCACACTGTTATGCACAGCCAGAAAAAAGGTGACACCTATCACCTTTTCGGGGTGATAGGTATAGTTAGAGTTATCATCCTTCTTATGATCATCTTTAAAAATGATGGCCATCACCTCTGAAGAGTGATGAGCAATGATTGTAAACTTAGGTCATCACCTTTTAAGGGTGATAAAGCAAAATCTTCGTCCTTAAAATGTGCTGGCCGTCACCATTTTTAGGCCATGGCTCTAACTCATCACCTTTTAAAGGGTGATGGGTCATCACCATTTTTCTGGCTGTGCACGGGTTTGTTGTATCACAGTTAAGACATGCACGAGAATTATCTGAAATAATTGAGCAATGAGACGACACCATCTGATTTGCCCCGGACCCAAGCCTCGTGCTTCCCACACATATGCTGAGAGAGACGACTTGAGACTAAGTTGGGTTGGTTTGAAGGGAATTCAGGGATGTTGTAGGCTGGTTATATATCCCAATGCTAGTTCATCTGGTGTCAGAAGTGAGATCTAGTTCATCTGGTGTCAGAAGTGGGATATATATCAAGTCAACCTGTGTTTCTTATCTCGAAACATCCCCTTGGGGTTAATGCCACGTCATTGGTGGGTCTGACGTCTTTGTTCAATTTCGGACTCGCAATGCAGGTAATTGCAACGGTGATTAAAAGCAAAATCGGCTTCGGCTATCTGCTGAAGAAATTTATTTAGTTTCTGAAAATTAGACTGCATTTGAAATACACAATTGTATAATCTCCATGCACATCGGAAAAATTAGGTCGACAGCAACGACAAAGTAAGTGCCCCAGAAATCCAGATGTACGCAGTGTATATTCCCTGAACGCGAAATTTCATATCCTTGTAGATTTACATGTAGTAACGTCAGTGAATGTATTCAATTTCTTATTTTTTTTTATATCTCTTCACTTTTTTCCGCTTTGACAGAGGAATGAATGTGACATGTCCTGGTTTTTGTATAGACCCGTGTCAAGCTATACATGCCTATACATTCCTGTGGTTGTTCGAGTGAATACAGAACAGTGGGTGATGGACGTGTGACTAATACTCAAATGTTCAACATTTGTATGAAAACCATTAATGGTCTGCATTCACGCAGAATGCCCAGCAGTTCATAACCCTATACCCTACAGTATATAGTTGGAAAGTGATACATAAAGAAAGCTTTTTTTTGTAAGGATCAGCCATGTAGAACCGTACATAGTTTGAATATACTAGTTTTCAGTGGGTATATAGATTCCTGCACCGCCTTGAATGGTCTATATTATTTGAAGTTTGCTTAAATATTTGCAGTTCACGAGGTTAGTGAACGCGGCCGTAAAGCAGAGAATATCACGTATCAACGTTTTGCATTATTTCGTTGTCCAATCGACTAGGTGAATCATGTAAATCTGATATAAAAGGAGAAAATTAAACGAAAAAATAACTGAAAAAATGTACCAACATGGATTGCACGAATGTGTTTAGCAAATTATTCCACACCAATACCATGTAGTTCATTATACCATCTTCTCTGGACTAGTGCCATCGATATTTAATAAACGGGTCACCGATATATCTGTGACAGAAGGCAATAACCGTCTCACTACATGCAAATGTTATCATACTTCGATACTGTTTTTCAGATCTTCTGATCCTTCTCGCCGTAATACAGTGTAGATTTATTATTTACATACCCTGAATCCCGCAAAATTTTATTCAGTTACCCAGATTACCCCTTTAACCAGACCTGTGTATGGGACAAGTGATGGATTTGTCATTACACAACACATTCGTTTAAGCAAAATTTTCAATTAGGCAGTATGCGATTAAGGCGGTTCTACTGGATCTAAGTAGAAAATCAAAGTGGTCTAATTGGATTCGAACCCATATCGCATATGGCACCAGCCGTCTGGTCGGAGAGGACTGATACTCTCTCACGCTGAGTCACACCCCCTTCTCACAAACTCATATGTAACTGAATGTACAAACCAACTTATCTGAATCGACGACGTTGATCCATCAAAACCAAACCAAATCACAACCATAACTCAGCTTAACCAAAACCAGACTCGCCAACTCTAACCCAATTTAACCAAACCAGAGTCGTCAACCCAAGCTCAGTTTAACGAAAACCAGGCTCGCCAACCCTAACCCAGCTTAACCTAAACCAGACTCGCCAACTCTATCCCAGCTTAATCAAAACCATACTCGCCATCCATAACCCAGCTTGATCAAAACCAGATTCGCCAACCCTAACCCAGCTTAACCAAAACCAGGCCCACCAACCCTAACCCAGCTTAATTAAAACTAGACTCGCCAACCTAATCCAGCTTAACCAAAACCAGACTCGCCAACCCTAACCCAGCTTAATTAAAACTAGACTCGCCAACCTAATCCAGCTTAACCAAAACCAGACTCGCCAACCCTAACACAGCTTAACCAAACCAGACTCGCTAACCCTAACCCAGCTAAACCAAAACCAGACTTGCCAAACCTAACCCAGCTTAACCAAAACCAGACTCGTCAGTCCTAACCCACTTAACCAAAATCAAATCGCAAACCCTAACGCAAGTTTTCCAAATCCAGACTCGCCAACCCTCACCTAACTTTGTCAAAGCCTAACCAAATCCCAACCCTAACACAGCTTAACCAAAACCAGACGCACCAACCGTCACCCAATTTAGCCAAAACCTAACCAAATCCCAACCCCAAACCAGCTTAACCAAAACCCGACCAAATACCTAACCGTAATCCAGCTTTACTAAAGTCGACCAATTACCGAACCCTATCTCAGCTTATCCTAACCGAATAACTCCCAACCCCAACCCAGCGTAACTTAATCAACCAGCTAACACCCCAACCCTAATATAACGTAACTAAGTACCTAACCACAGCCCAGCTCATAATAATCATCATTTTATCCCTTAAATCAAGCATCCTGCCACAATAAAAAGTAAGGCGAAATATTCATAATACCACAATTGCCCCGAAGTGTTAATGAGTTCATGAGCAATAAACTGGAACCGTCCTGTCATCTGAGCTGGGTGAACGACTAGATCAATCTCTGGATCAGGTGACCTAAATCTGCAGAAATAAACGGAATACATTTCACCGTTAATCATACACGGTCTAGCTATTCGCTATACACGTACGTATTTATTTACCGCCAACAATAGTTTTTACCAGAAATGGGTGACTCGCAAGAATAGCATACTGTCTACAGCATTGATGGATCCTACATAATATCAACTTAAAAAAAAAAAAAAAAAAATATAGTGGCAAAAAGTTGTTAACGTTGCACAATATTTACGCCCATTAAATCAGCGCCTTTCTGTATCTCGTTACTCTCAAGCGAAGGAAAGTATAGCCAGGTAGAGAATTACCGTGATTTAGTGAGCGTAAGCATATACAATATGATGATTTCTTCCACTTTTAACTCACAGTCAGTGTTGTCCAACAAGTAATATAGGTGTCTCCCACTCGAAAAAAAGCTTTTTACTTCAATATCACTGCATGGAAGCATGTGTATTATATTTTGAAAGTTCACCGACCCTGTTCCATTTTTTTTTCGGAACACGTTAATTAGACCACACCGCCCGTAGTTCATTCCACTTTAGTTCACCTGTACCCAATATGTTTTTCCTCCGACGCCCCGAAGGCTTGGGCAGGTTAGGGATGACTTCCTTTTTAAAGTGGGGGCACAAAAGATTTTTACCTGATTAAAATATGAGAAAAAACAGCCATAGGCGACAATGAACATTTGACGGTATTAAAAATGAAATTAATTGTCCTATATGGTATCTAATTTGCATATCAATACACGACATGTTTTGTTGCCTGTTAAAAAAATAGACTGGTTACTTTCGCTGGAAAATTACTGTTGCGATAAGTGTGTCGCCTGAAAATTTTGAAGTGTGATGATGGAAAATCAGTAGTAAGAAAGCAAAAATGACCTTTTTCACCTCCACTTTAGGGAGGTGGTATAGGGGGGAGGGGGGGGGGAGGGGGGTACCTCACCCGTTAGACCGTTGGTCCATTAGTCACACTTTTAGTTCTCATGCAGTAAAAAATTCTGCCAAATTTTGTATGTGGCTACTATGCTACACGATTGCGTTTCGTCAAAATTCGCTCATAAAGCCGGGGACACACTAGGCGATTTTGTACGCCCGATCCATTTTCGCTTGCGGAATCGTGTAGTGTGTCTGATTGTGCGACGCCGAACTTTGGTAGCGAACACGTACGCCCGACCAATCGGCCATATTCAACATGCTGAATATTGGCGATCAATTTCGGCCGGATTTTTATCGGTGGCGTAGAGATCGGCCAGCGATAAAAAATCGCCTAGTGTGTCCCCGGCTTAAGGAAGTAAAAAAAATCTCTGAAATATGACGTCACGGTCATGTCGCCATATCAACCAATACTATACCTGGACATTTTATAGTCTATAGTATTGGACCCTCCTACGAAGGCCAATAGAGCAACAACAACATTTTCCCAGTTAGACATATTTTGAGATCGAAGACGAGGCCGGGCTACGTCATGGGTCAATTGAGACAGTCACGTAGTTGTGTATGAAGATTGGGATGGTTCCTATAAATAGTGATCCAATGAGAATGCTAGTCTGTAATTCAAAATGGCGCGGGTCGAATGACCAATCGCTGGAGGGGAGACATCTGGAATAGCACGCTGACACTGTCTGCATGTTAATATCTTGATTTAACGGAGAGCCCTTCAGTCTAGGACATTTTACGACTAAAGATACCTAATGAGCTTGACCCCAATATGTAGTATGATAATAATTGCGGATCTGTGGACCCATAGAGAGGGGTGGTACACCCCAAATCGCTTATCTGTGGAGAAAACGAGCGTGCATGACAGCGACCATGGAATGCTCTGGTGAAAATACCTCGCATACAAACACGCGCTATTTAGATTACGCGATAATGATCTGTGTTCACGTGACTCATTTTTCTATATCGACAATTTTAGATATTAATTATAGAGATATTTTGAGAATGTTATATAATCAAAATACCTCAAATCAAGAGAACGAAATCAGGTATATACATGCATTTATATCCTTCAACGGTGGAGAGAAAACTCGTACAACATGAATTTCCACATTTCGTTGATCGAATAATCAAATCCATATTAAAAAAGTATTTATTTATTACATAGAGCTCGACCGACAACGAACAACAAACACATAATCGCGCAAACAATAATCAATTGACATGTTAATCCTGGCGTTTAGCACCTTACTCTCGTTTTAAATTTTTTTCTCCCGAGATTTGCTTGAGTTCAGCATGATTGTGATGGCAAAGAACAGTTTTGGCCAAACAGGATTTTCACGCGGAAATGACATAAAAATTAAATTCCCTGAAAACAAAATGTGATCATCCCCGTCCAAACAGGCTCATGTGTCACGCTGGAGAATCAACTGGCCGGCCTGATATCAGCAGCGGACCATTTCCTGTGATACTACAAATGATTTGCGAATTGATCGTCTCCATTATACTGTTCAACGGTATCCGATATTTCACCGTATGCTCTTCGGTCTAGATCCGACAAAGCAAAAGTTATCGAAATCCGCTACATTTAATACTTTAGATACCGTTTCAGAAAATCTACTCTAATCGCGGTAAAGAAAAATTAAGAGTTGCTGAACATACAATGTAGCAATGGATATGCTCGTACTCACGCGTGTAGATTAAAAAAAGGCCGTGGTCTATTGCGTGTAGATGACGAAAAGACCCGGTATAACGCGTGTATATCCCGAAACGGATCGGTGAAAACTAATGCTGATCTCACGCTTGTAGATGATGACAAGGGTTGGTCTCATACGTGTAGATGAAGAAAACATTACGATCGTATACGAGATTCTGATTGGTTCAATTTTCACGCGATCGTCGAACATCTAGTTATGGAGTGGTATGTAACGTGATCAAAGATGATAAATCTTTATAAATTTTACAAAATTATAAGTTGCACATAGTACTCTTTCCAGCAGAGGTGATTATGCAGTATATAGGCCTGCATTCGTTCCTTTCACCTAGACAGAAGCTGTATCTGCAGAGAATTTGTACGCCATATATGAAATTATCCCGCTTCAGACAAAATCGTCTAATGAAAACGAGGGAGCACGGTCACATGGTCGCCCGATATTTTTCCATCCACCGCCGTCGATTGTGATTCGGGGTGGGTAGGGGCCGTATGACCCATGTACTTCAAGATCCTCATGGTACTCATATGAACAGTCACAATCAAAGCGTGACTGAGATACATCATTCTTTAGACGACGACTTTACAACGAATATTATGGATTAAGAATACTGATCAGCGATACGGATTTGATATTTTTGGAACATCATGAGCGGCATCATTGAAAACTGTTGACCGCTTCTCTCTTGCAGGAAACAAGCCTATGTTTTTGTATACTATGATTGTCTTTTTGGATTTGGTGCTAATACTGTTATATGGAATATGGAATAGGTCTTTGGATTATGGACGCGGATATTCTCTAATGGACGACGGCTGGATTATGAATGACGAACTAGACGCTTGTAACTTGGTTATCTCCCTTTACAGAAGCTCCTGTCTCATAGCACTCGCGTCGGCTGGCTCGCGTTGATTACTCCTCGGGCTTAATTTTGACAACAAGTATTTGTAATAAAGGTGAGCTTCAGTAGCTGTAGTTCTAAATTAGATAGCATTCTTTTTGTGAACAGATCGTATTTCATCGTCATCAGTGATTATTTACGCCACTGAATATTGCAAATGTGTGAATTCACATGCAGTGTTTTGCTTCGTGAGCAACAACAACGTAGGGCAAAAGTTGTTCGCAAGAAATCATTTCTCGTAGAATGTCTCCTATGTACATTAGCGCGTTAAGAAAGGCTCTTCACCGGGATAAATTCGTTACACGGTTTGTCAGTGGAATAGGTCTTTGGATTATGGACGCGGATATTCTCTAATGGACGACGGCTGGATTATGAATGACGAACTAGACGCTTGTAACTTGGTTATCTCCCTTTACAGAAGCTCCTGTCTCATAGCACTCGCGTCGGCTGGCTCGCGTTGATTACTCCTCGGGCTTAATTTTGACAACAAGTATTTGTAATAAAGGTGAGCTTCAGTAGCTGTAGTTCTAAATTAGATAGCATTCTTTTTGTGAACAGATCGTATTTCATCGTCATCAGTGATTATTTACGCCACTGAATATTGCAAATGTGTGAATTCACATGCAGTGTTTTGCTTCGTGAGCAACAACAACGTAGGGCAAAAGTTGTTCGCAAGAAATCATTTCTCGTAGAATGTCTCCTATGTACATTAGCGCGTTAAGAAAGGCTCTTCACCGGGATAAATTCGTTACACGGTTTGTCAGTGACCCAAAATACAGAAATATATGTGGTCAGTAAAATTTATATTGGGCTCGACGCCTCGCCCAATATAAATTTTACTGACCCCATATATTTCTGTATTGGGTCACTGAAAAACCGTGTAACTATTAGTACCGATACCAAGATTTGTGTTTCAAAATTTCCTCACCTGAGAACCTCAATTCGGCGTTAAATTGCGACGAACGGAGAATAGGCCATTTTTCACGATAAACATACATATTTTCGTAAAGTCACAAAATTGATTTTGCTGTGTTTATTTGATCTTCTCATGAACAGCGGGTAAGTAGTTAACTGATCAATGTCCCCCGAGGCCATATTCAGCGTTTTGTTCCTTGTTCTGTATTGGAAATCCATTGATCCGTACGTTGGCACGAACTCTGTTGATTCAGAATCCGGAGAGCAGTGTCCCTATAGCTGCCTGGCAGATTTTCCATTCATGCCTACTTCAAAAAGTCGAACAAATATCGACAAGAGAGCACAAAAGTATCCACGCGCGATTGACATGCGTAATCATTGACTTCCGTTATATGTTTCGGCTGGTTCCGTGATAAAATCAAAGAGAGAGTCACGATCTCAGCCAATCAGGATCGATTACCCAGATATCAACATCAATAGCAGGAGTGTTCAGCCTCCTCTTCTATCTACCTCCGCGGATATAGTCAAGAGAGGAAACGTGACCCTGTGAATACTAAAAGAGATACAAAAAAGTAGAATTTACGGAGATTATCACTGAAATCAATGATATTATCCACAGTTTATAATAATATCTAATACTACTACATGTATATATGCAATCCTGATATATTAATATCCTATTAAGGCTCCCCAATTGTATATGTCGCTGAAGGATCTTATTTTCTTGCATTAACGCGATCGTGCAACGATCATGTTATCTCTTCCGCTTGGATTGAAGGGGACATCAAAGGTGGGGGAATTTTTCGTTGGCTTAGCTGTATACAAACCTTGCTGAGCGAATACCTTTTGATATCATCGCTGTCTGGACAGCGCCAGGATAGATTTGGGGACTGGTCTCAATCTCAGTAAACTCAGATATAATATCACGGAGTATTATATCTGAATTCAGCAGTACATAAATCCCATGCGAATTTGAAACTACATTTGTTAGCCAATCAGGTGGCTAGCTTGTTGAAATCACGCCCACAGTAATTACACGCGGTAGCAGGTGGATTAATTTACAAACATTATCGGGAAACAGTATCCAAATACGGTAGATACTGCATGTAGGGAGCTATTGTCTGAGTCTTTGTGTCGCTGAAAAGGCACAAGTCTAGACACATTGTTGTCCCCAGACTTGGCTATTGTATGTATTGTCTCGTGATTCTTACATGGAGTATGAACCGGTACTTACCGGAAGTTTCCTGCATCAAGGCACCTCTAGTAGGATAAGAGAGATAAAACTCTTTCCGAATAAGGCTACTCGTTCCAGTTTGGCTATTATTCCACAATAGGGGAGATGCTTTATCCCCAAGCCTTCTTATGGATGATGTAGGGGCCATCTTATGGATGATGTAGGGGCCATCTTATGGATGATGTAGGGGCCATCTTATGGATGATGTAGGGGCCATCTTATGGATGATGTAGGGGCCATCTTATGGATGATGTAGGGGCCATCTATCATGAGGATGAAGTAGAGGCCATCTTATGGATGATGTAGCGGCCATCTTATGGATGATGTAGGGGCCATCTTATGGATGATGTAGGGGCCATCTCATGGATGATGTATGGGACATCGGATGGATGATGTGTATAGGAACCTTCTTATGGGTGGTATAAGGGCCATCTTATGGATGATGTAGGGGCCTTCGGATGGATGATGTCTATAGGAGCCTTCATATGGATGATGCAGGGGACATATTATTGATGGTGTAGGGGCCAACTTATGGATGATGTAGGGCTATCTTATGGATGGTGTAGGGGCCATCTCATGGTTGATGTAGGGGCTATCTTATGGTGACGTAGGGGCCATCTTTTAATGATGGTTGGTTGGTTGGTTGTTTGAAGTTTAACGTCGCACCTAACCTTATTAGCCACACGGCGACGATGATCCAAACAAACATACCCTAGCAAAACCCTAACCCTAACAAAAACCTAACCAAAACTACAAAAAAATTTGAATTTCGAATTTTGAAAAATTAGGCTCTACAGACACTGGTGATCACAATGGATCGTCAGAGGGCTTAATTTGTTTGGCATTTTAATCTACCTCCAGTGCCAGACAAACATGGTACAAACCATGCTGCCTAAGCTGGAGGGCTGTATATAGGGGCCATCTTATGGATAATGTAGGGGACATCTTATGGATGGTGTAGGAGCCATCGTATGGAGGATGTAGGAGCCATCATATGGATGTTGCGCGGGCCGTCTTATGGATCATGTAGGGAACCCAAATCCGATGGAACGTTCGTGCCTTCGAACAGCACCTCGAAGCAAGTGTATCGGAGTGGAAGGTCGTTTCAGAAGGTGTGGTTTGTGAATATGGCGTGTCTGTGCATAACCTCATAAAATTGAAAGTACGAAACCAAGTTGAAACGAGAAATGACGGAATATTTGTGCTTCCCTGTAAAAACTAATTCTATAAATAACCTCTATGATAACACTTGATGGTCCCTGCCCTCTCCCATCGATATATGCTCAATATTGATACCCAAGTCTACATATAAAAAAGATCAAATTTTATTATGACCTTGCAAACATCGCGGACAAAATAAGTACCCCACCATCGCCACCCCGTCGCCCTCGCCCATCCGACTAGTCCTTATCTCGATACTTCCTCCTCCCGACTTGTCTTGGTTGTCCGTTTCTTCTGTTTCTACACTCATTTTTTTCCCCTACTACCGACAAGAATGCTTGCTGAAAAAATCGTTACCGCGCTTGTCCAGAGCTATATATGTGTACTAGATACAATAACAATCCACATATTTATAACGTTACAATGACGTACTTCCGGGGAATTTAATGATTGTAGTACAGCTAATTAATATCTCTCTTCCTCTTTGCCTTCGTATACACACAATGGCTATGTGACACCTTCATCCGCTATTCATCAAATGAATGGGAATTGTTAACACGGGCTATTGTGAGGTATGGCACGCACTCCCTTACCTATGAAATTGGGATAGCTCGCTGTATCAACATAACCACATCCTCGATCTCAACCACCTCGCTGGGGGTCTAATAATTGTACCCCAGCCACCAGGACAGGATTCGGGGCCGCGCGCACATCGCCGGAATTGACATCATATATAGTAAAATAGATGTTTGCCGAACATTTCGATTACTTTTCAAGTCTGCATAATGCCTCTGTTTACCTAGCGTTAAAAAGAAATATCTGGAGATAATTTTCCCTGTTTATCTGGACAGAGCATATGAAAAGTAGTTCGCTCATGTGCAAAACTGAAGGAGTTGTTCGGCCGGATTCAAACTGAACTGTGCGTACGTGGGTTTTCCCCTATACGTCATAGCAACGTAGTAAGACAAGCGTATTAGCACCATATAACAGTATTAGCACCAAATTCAAAAAGACAATCATAGTATACATAAACATAGGCTTGTTTCCTGCAAGAGAGAAGCGGTCAACAGTTTTCAATGATGCCGGCAAGACATCATGATGTTCCAAAAATATAAAATCCGTATCGCTGATCAGTATTCTTAATCCATAATAATCGTTGTATCGCTGATCAGTATTGTTAATCCATAATAATCGTTGTAAAGTCGTTATCTAGAGAATGATGTATCTCAGTCACGCTTTGATTGTGACTGTTCATATGATCACCATGAGGATCTTGAAGTACATGGGTTCATACGGCCCCTAGCCCCGGGTTAAGCGGAATTAGACACAAGTTACGAAACGTAACGCCATAGATCTTGCACGCTACGTTCGTATTTTGCTATCAGCATGCGATATGTATCGCCAAATTTTAGAAACTTTGAGTGGAGGCGCTTGGTGGAATAGCCCTGTTTTATAAGTTTCTGCAACAACGTTTTGTGACGTTGATTGAAATCGTCACATTTAACACAGGATCTAGCAAATGCTACTAGGCGAGATATGTATACGCCATATGCAGGTCCCACTGGAATATTACTGTCCAGAAAGGGATAGTTTACGATGTCGAAATTGTAATCATCTCTTTTGTCATAAAGCTCAGCTTTCGCTATTGGAGGCAGGGATGATAAATGAGCCTGTGAAATGGGCCATGCGCTGTGGGGAGGATGCCTCGATCTAACCAAGGGAATCTCTATCGTAGAGACACCAACCTGTAACTATCTGGGTCATCTAAATGTGGTAAGACAGACCCTGGGAGTGTGCATATCCATGTTCAGTTTACTTTGGGCAACTATAAGGAGAATCCCCAGAAATCAACACCAAGTGATGTCGTAAGCCAATGAGCTAAACTCTACCGTAGTAACCCGCCATTTTCCAGTCATGTGAAGTCCTACTTGTCCAAAATTACAGTTGCACAACATATGTTTCAGACAAGATATCAAAAACCTGTAATTTATCAGATTTCTCAAGCCTGTTCTCTGCCGGATGAAGACAGGGGTATCTCTTTCCTAATGCCACCAACCTGTAACCATCTGGGTCATCTATATGCGGTACGACAGACCCTGGGAGCGTGCATATCCATGTTCAGTTTACTTTCGGCAACTGTAAGGAGAATCCCCAGAAATCAACACCACGTGATGTCGTAAGCCAATCAGCTATATACTCTACCGTAGTAACCCGCCATTTTCCAGTCATGTGAAGTCCAAAATTACAGATCTATAATTCCTCTTGGATGATGTGGGAGTTTTCGTATCTGTATATTTTGTAAGCCCAGACAATATATGTTTCAGTAGTGGTGGCAGGAGTCTGTTCTCCGTCGGATGAAGACCGAACAGTATACCGTAAAGTATCTGATATCGCTCCGCAATAATGAGGACACGCGATTCGCAAGCCATCTTATGGATGACGAAGTGAAAGCAAATGCTGTATACCCCGGTACACATCATCTTCACCACGTCGCGGTTTCTATTTGTGAGCCAAAGGCGAACCCTTGACCAACTTGCATAGCAAACCGCGTTCCGCCCACACTCCAGTAACGTGACCTAGAAAAACTGCGCTGATGGTAAAATACGTTTGGGTTTTACTTTCGCTGCTAAACTATTCGCTGATACCGAATGTAAAATATGTAATCCAAGCACGCATAACAATAAAATATTAATGGCTAGACCAGTGAAATTTTATAGAAATCCGTGCGTTTCAACCCAATTCAAGTCCTTCAGTGGGAAGGTGAGGTCGGATACACTGACATCACAGACCGCCTTTAAAGCTTCGGTGTTTTCTACATTTGCTTGGCTTGTTGGATGTTTGATGGTAGATGAATGGGTTTATTTTCTCTTCAAATAGATTTTGTTTTAAACTATGTTTCCTTATATTTATTAATGTTCATGGTTGTTGAAAAGGTGCATGTTCTTCTGCCACTGGGTATCGTACAAGCTATGGTGTTTTCGAATCTGTTGTCACGGTCGCCATGGTCGCGGTGCTTAAGTGATCTGATTGGTCAATATGTGCAGGATGCCGCTGTGTGTCGTTGATCGCGATACATTGCCCAAGCGTACCAGGGGCTATATCTAGGATAGAGATACCCCTGGTTTTAGCGAGGATGGGTACACATGGGAATGAATAGTGTTTATATGGAAAATGCTACTGTATATTTCAGTCAATCAGCAACGCAACATCCTTTGTATATTGATCAATCAGATCACTTGTTTCATGCGACCATGACATGTTATCACATGACAACAGCCGTTTTAAAACGCCCACCGTGATTGGCCAGGACAATATTGAGACATATTGACCCGTGCGAAACAGCATTCAATAATTTGCACATAAATATATCCAATATTTTAGAGGCATTTAATGATATATTCTAAAAATATGTCACATTATGTTCTTTAATTGATTGAATAACACTGCTATTGAATCATTTTGCTTGTGTTTCTATATTCAAATCGAGATTATACATACAATATTTTTGAATAAACCCAAGCAGAATGGAAAGTTTAGTCAAGATATACAACGAATTATTGGACATAAATTGGAATTATTGAATAAAGCAACATATCGCCTGACATGTTTTCTCACATCCGGGATCTTGATTGTAAAAATTCTCGCCGAGATAGAGGGAAGTCGGTCTTGCTAATTAGCTAGAAATGATATTATGTAATATTATATTATTTTACCCATATTCGCAATATTTGATATGCAGTATATAGTTTAAGTAATCACACCCCATGAACCCATCCCACCCCCGCCCATTCAATTTTCTTAAACCCGCGTCAAAATGGCCAACTTCCCAGTGTTTTATTTTGAAGCATACTTTATTTGCCGAAGATGATCAAGTGACCTGTTTAATCCTACGTCAGAGTAAATAAAAGATCACACTTGGTTTTCGCATAAATTGACTTAAGTGCTCATGACGTGCATGAGAGATATTTTCGGTGCGGTGTCGATATTTTAAGGTCCAGACAATGGTCGTTATGTCTTTATAAGGCTGATGTGTTTTTGAACTTGCGAATGGAGCACGACTTATATCAGAAATAGAAACCGCAACGGTCTCACCAATTAATTTGACCTTGATTGAACGAATTTCCCGAATTAATGCATTTGTCAGCTTGCACAAACGTCTGGTATTTTTGTTTACTTTCGCCGTCGGAGAAAATATGCGTGGATCGCAAATTAGGACAATAAATTGAGGTAATATATAGACTAGTCCATATAGAGTGCACATACATCAACACGAACACACTTGCAGCGCTCGCCAAATATGCTTGTCTGCAGAAGACATGCATGTGTATCGACTTCAAAGGTATACGATGGCCGTTGGTATATGCCGAGCCAACCGTTAATTTTGCACAAGCTCCCGCGTATACGACTACCGTAATTAAAATGGACAGACTTTAGTTTTCTAATGATTTATAGGCTATGACTATTACACGAATAATATTCCTGTGTTTAGGTCTTGATGTCTTTTATGTATTTTGTTTCTGGTTAATACGCGCGGTGGTCTGGACCATAAGCGTCGACACCTTTTCCGCAACATTTTTAGCAAGTTTTTTTTCGGCAACAAAAGCAAAAAAAAAAAATATATATATATAATAATAATAATAATACAAAAATGAATAAAACATTTTTAAAAAACATGTTTTTGGGGGGTCTTTGACCAGAAATAAAACACTTTAGTTCAGTTATAGACATTTATATTCAGATCCATTTGGCAGGTTAATCCGAAACTCTTGCGGAATAATGTTCGAGAATGTAGAAACGCTTGTATAGACCAGCATTTTAATGTCAACTACATTGATAAGGAGGATATGCCTTTGTTCAGAAAATCAGGTGCGTTGTTCAAGTGTTATGGTCATGCCAGGCGGTCGATTCTCATCACGCTAACACTTGAGGGACAATGAATATTGTCAGCTACTTATATTCGGCCCACTGGATGATGTATGGAAGCCGGGATTGATTTTTGTGTAGTCTACCCGTGCAGGGCCATACAGCAACACAGCGTATAGCGACAGCAGAGTTTATATACAGCAGTACTAGGCCGGAAGGGATACATAAGAACGACAGAGCACTACACCATGTGATGATAGAGCGACCCGATGCAGCGATATTGCGATACAGCCATGAAGCCATGAAAAAATAACAACAGAGCAACTGACGTTTGAGGAAATTAAATATATGACATGGTGATAGCGCGACAGAGCCATAGAGCGCGACAGAGCACAACAGTGTCATGGAACCATACCGAGATCTGACATAATAATAGTTCGACAGAGCCACGATGTGATACAACAGATTGACAGAGCACGGCGGAACGACTGAGAGAAATGGTATAATAATAGTACGACAGAGCCTTGAAGCGATACGACAGAGACACAGTGCCCACAGATCCATGGAGCGATGGAGAGATACGACATATGCTAGTGTGATAGAGCCATGGAAGTGATACAACAAAGCGACAGAGCATCACAGAGTCATAGAGCAAAACGATCCAGTGCTAGTGCGATAGAGTCATGAAGTGATTGATCAAAGCGTCATGGCATCACAGAGGCATGGAGCGATACGACATCACAAACCCATGGAGCGATAAGGCGATGTTGCATACTGGTAGCGCGATAGAGCCATGAAGCGATACAACAGTGCGACACAATTAAACAGCGATACGACAAGGCGGCAGTGGAGAAACCGGTAGACAACGCTGGGAAAGTAAATGACCTAATTCGGCTTCCATAGCTGTTTTAAAAAACTATATATTATTTCTTCCATAAACGACCATAGTTATATTGGTTTATTGAACAGGCGATGAACGCATTTGTTATTTTTCTTACTTAATTATGTATTACTTATCGATTCTGTCCTTTAGAGAATTTGCCATTCAGCAGGTGGATTATAAGGTGTGTGATTAATAAAATACAAGCAGGAAATTGAAAGAACCAATAAACAGCATCAAACCTGCAATTACCCACCCGACTTCACACATTGATGTAAATGTTTCTTCCATTAGTAACCGTTGATATAATTTCAGACCACTTGATAACGTTAAAAGCATCTTTGCGAACCACGAATATTTTAATTCCATAATATTTTGAAAATCAGGAGTGTACATGTCTATGGATGACGGTACTGATTGAAATGTTTCCGGCACCACCCTCATGATCATACTGGGAAGGTACTTTATAGGTGGTCAATTAACTAAAACACTGTATTAGCACCAGTATATTCTACAGGGAAATGAAGAGTAAGATGCTCAAGATTTTGCATCGCGTTTGAAGTCCAATGCAATCAGAGGGTATACCTGGCATTAGGACATATACAATATGGTGCCATGAGAATGGAGTGCTGACGCTGATGAGAAAAATAGTCTAAATTTTGTAAAAACGAAGTTGTTACATAGTTGCCCACTAAGCAAGCAGAAAACGACCATGTCCATGTTTCCCATCGAGCAAATCAGACACGGGTCAATCAATACTGCTTGGTAAAGCATAAGTTGGGCGTCTCCATGCATGTTTTCGTCCAGAATACAACCTTTCCCAGCACAACCCGAGTTTTACCGTGCCAATTATCAACTCTAACAATCCGCATCCCAGTGGTTCAAGATTGTATACTGGTCAAACAAACACACTCAAAACAGACACTCGAATTATAAAATCACTGCTTGATAACGCAGATACAATATTTCAACGTACGTCGTTCAAATGTAAGACGATTAAATGCAATATTAAATGGGTGCTGGAAAACGATGCCGGCGTATTGACAAGAAGTCATATGACCTCACAGACAGATAAACTGACTGCATATTTCGAAAACATCACAAGAACCAAAAGTGACCCCTGTGATGATTTGATCCCAGCCACGCTTTTATTGTAGCTGTTCATGTGACAAATTGAATGAAATGGCCACACGGCCCCTAGCACTGGCTTGAGCAATATTAGATACAAGTATTTCAAGGCGATTATGTAATAGTCCTATCAAGTCATTTCTTGGAAAATGATGAACTATGTGACCGCCAGATAGTAGAAAACGGCCCAAACGAGAGAGTATTTATTGAATGCAAGTTAATATTCAGAAAAAAATACCTGTGAGGTCCGACAAGAAATTGTATATAGTTTTCCTGACTTTTAAAATGCCATGCTCCCTTGGCGTTGTCGTCAATTTTCTTGTGTTTCGCACATTTAGGCCAATAGCGGCGACGTATGATATATCACAAAGAATATATCTTTCAAATATTCATGCATGACAAGAGAAAAGCCTTGAAGATACACCAAGTCCTGTACATCCATTGAGTGAATCTGGTTACTGCCCCCTGCAGGCTCTATTATCATATATGTTTTATTCGTTCATGCTCTACATTTCCTTCGCCTTTTCCGTCATCTCTTTGAGATAACATTGATGGGGACCGTTTATTTATTTATAATCAACAAGTCAGACAGGAAGAGAAGCAGATTCTCACCTCGAGGCAAAATATAACCAGGTTAAGAGAAACTACCTCTCTGAAATGGAAATAGTGAAATATTAATCGATAGCCGTGATCTGGTTTGTACATGTATTTGAGTACACGAAAAACGAAAAAGGTGGGTGAATCTCATTTTCAGATTCCGTTGATGAGACGAAAATTTAATTGGTTTATCTTTAATTAGTTGTTTTCTATACCGTTTATTACGCAGACATTTTACAGTATAATAGTAATTTGAAGGGGCGTAAACGGTATACGGATCAGAACATGTAGTATCATGTGTCATGATTCCTGCTTGTCTCAATTTTTAACTTCAAGTGTTTTATTCTGCTACTGAACACTGGTCACGTTGTTATACTGTATTCATGTCAGTACTTAACTCAAGTGCCTTGCCACGAAACTCCATCTTTGACCCAACTACTGTTTATTCCGACTGAACTCTTATGATTTGATGCAGATTGAAGTATTTTAAGAACTTGGACATTCATGCTCCTTGTATACACTGGAACTGCATGGTCAGCAAACAGAATGCTGCAGCACTTAAGATAACCTTGTAAATTAGTGTCAATCTATTGCATAATAAGGAATAAGCAATTTGTATCTTTAGTCATAGTTCAATCACGAATTCGGTGTGTGTCTATTTCACCATGGATACAGACAATATTACAGAGGTTTTTGTCAGGAGCTTGTTTGTTCCATCTTTACCAGCATTGAAGAAGAATGAAATCCGCGCCATATTCTACAACTTAAGTTGTCTCCGTGTCTTGATATCCTAGAGCAACACTAGGTTGAATCTGGAATCATCTGAGGTTATGCAGAGCATCCCATTGAGTTATACCCAGCGCACAAGCCCTAACGTCATATGGAATTACCCAGAGAAAGTCTACAGGAGGATACACTGACCAACCTTGGTAGTCATTTTTGGATGGCGAGAGAGAGAGAGAGAATCAAGGTTTAACGTCGGATATTTTATTTTGTTTACTCTACTTAAACAGCGAGTGACGTTTTTGGCTTTAATCTCTCCCGTGCGACCCTTGATTTCGTAGAATCCATGGCAATACCCTCAGCTGATCAGAGGCCCACGGACAAAAGCCCCACGAACAAAGGCCCCAGCGGACAAAAGCTGCATGTTTCGCAATAAACACAAACAAGGGAATTTTAAAATAAAATCATATTTAATTTATTGAATGTTAAACGGAATAAAAATCATCTAGACTAACGATACACAAAACATTGATTCGGACATTGAATTTTGTAATTAACGCGTGAACAATACATGTATTACAGGAAGCATTTTAAAAATGGTTAAAATGAATGCCGAACTTGCACAAATATTCAAATTAATCTTTGGACAATTGAACTGCCCCGGTAGGTGCATTGACGCGTGGCTCCTAACTGTTGGTTCTTCTACTCTCTTTCCTATGTCTTCAGCATAGGAAATACTTACCATATTCACACCAGTTATCAATAGATAAAAACCGCCTGAAGAGATAGGAAATAGAATAGAAGAACGAACCGCGTGAATGCACCTGCCGGTGCTATCGAAGTCAAAGGATTAACTTGAGTTGATGAGTGAGTGAGTGAGTGAGTATGATTTAACGTCGTTTTCAAATATTTTCAGTCTTGAATTTTAGTCCGGCATTCATAATCCAAAAGTGTACTTGTCTTCGTTTGCTCTTTTCACAACTAATATTATTGGCTACAATAAGACAGACGTTGGTCTAGACCCCAGGTCTGGTTGTCTGTGTTCATTTTGTAATTGAAAGCATCTAATTCTTAATTCATATTGTCAGGGGATGCTGTCAAGCTTGATTTGTTTTTTTCTATTTCTGAAAAAAAATATTCTTGCAATATCGTAAATTTTTTTCATACTAGTTTATATGTTACTAGTTTAATTCAGTACAAAGATAACGGATCGATCGATACACTGGTTCGCGAGGATGGTTCACTCTTAGCAACGGGGAAAATAAACGCTATTTTGCATGTATTTTAAGGCTAGGTCAACAAAAGTATAACACAGAATTGAAAGGTGATCGAAACGTTTGACAAATAGCGCTTTTAATATCGTATGATGTCATTTTTGGAGATGTGTATCTCGGGCGCGAATCCTGTTCGAAAATATGACTGATGCATGTATTGTTACAAGGAGAAACGGAGCGTAAACAGACCCGTGTCGCTACCGTATGTAGGACACATGGCGGCACTCTGCAAAGACATTGTTGGAAATGGGACACATTTAAGAAATCGGCGATAGGAGCTGCAACTTAACACACAATAGCCTTGGATCAAGCTATTTCAAAAGATCAAAATGTAAAAAAAATAAAAAATAAATCATTTTTTCGCAAAAAACTGCATGATAAATTAGTAAATATGTTGCGTTTTTAGGGTTACTTCCAAAGATGGGCATGTGGAGGATCGCTCTGAAAATTCTGGGGTAATAAATACCAGATTGCATAAATACCTATATAATAGTAGAGGCAGATCTAGACAAAGGGGCGACAATTCATTTTTTTCAGATCTGGCTGTGCTGTAACTCTGGCATTGAGAGGGCTGGCATTAACCGAGATAGATAGAAAATTTGTATTGCTATTGTTATGCCCATAGGGCTAAAAAGCAGATACAATACAGACGTAATGACACATGTTGGAAGGGTGTATAAACTGCTGAGTATTACATGCAATTGGCACAGGTGCTACATTTTAGCTCAGCAGGGAAACAAATGGCACAAGTAGCAGATGCTGCCCCACAGGTCACCACTCTGTATGAAACTACCTTTTCAATGGGAGGTCTTACACCAAAGCCTTGCCATGAGTAGGCTGAAATGTTGTGTTCTGGCCTATCCTTCGTGTGATTAAAATGTGTATGGACCTTGGGCATAGACCAGTGGATGTTTGATGAAGTTTGTGTTTTATTTTCAACCTAATAACTTTCAGTGGATGGCAATTATAACATGACGGCTGGATCTGAACTACTTAGAGATATCAGATATGAGGTGGCAGCTTCTCAAAGCTCATGTTCTGACCCTACCGGGTTGGGGGGGGGGAGGGGTGGGGGGGGGGGTAGCATTAAGGCCCCCCCTACCACACTTTCTTCCCTATCTCCGGAACGACGTAAAATGAAAGCTGACCATCCGCGACTTTTTAGTTTATCATATTAGGGTCATTTTGAGCATATTTGCATAACCTCCAGAGTAAAGGATCATGGGTAAATTCAAGATGGTGACCATGTGGGATACCAGAAAAGTGAGGTTTCTGCTTTTCTTCGGGGAAAATTGGGCAAAATCTATTTTTATTGACATCAGACTATTATTTCCTAATTCATCTTCCAGTGTTTGTCAAGAAAACACATAAATACAAATTCGAAAAATCTGACCGAAAAATCGACCAAAAAATGCCCGTTTTCAAGATGACGTCGCTATGACGTCACCAAAGCGGCCATCTTGGGTTTTTTACTTCTTCTTGTAGAGCTTGACCCAAGGGTATAGTGTGGTAAGTTTCAGACTTTTAGATGAAGGGGTAAGAAAAATATTTATAGACAGGTCCCAAAAAACCTAGGCCAGATAGGGAGTATCAGTTCATGCGATTTTCATTTGGTCAAATAAATAATTGTTGGTTTATACCTGTGCGATCTAATGTTATTCATTAGGATGGGGGGAATGCAGGGTGTTTGTAACAGGAAGAGGTATGATTGTTGCGGGATTTCATTATAGGTTTTCTATTTAGAGACAAGGCATAGCAATCGTTTCCAAGTTTATTCACTCATTACTAATGCGAGCACTCCGTCTAGCGAGGTTCGAATGGGAAAAGAATATTATACCAAAATATTAAAATTTAAAAAAAAATCCAACATGGACGCTTTAAAGACGTCACAGTGACGTCATTTTCGAAAAGGCATTTTTGGGTCGATTTTTCGGTCAGATTTTTCGAATTTTTTAATTATGTCATTTCTTCGCAAAAAAAACTGCTTGATAAATTAGTAAATAACATTCTGATGTGAAATAAAATAGTTGTTCACTTTTCCTCGTGGATAAGCAGGAATTTTGAAGTCAAAATGACGAAGACATCACTTTTCTGGCCACCATTTTAAATTTACCTTCTCGGCGGCTTATGCAAATAGGCACAAAATGACCCGAATACGATAAACTACATCGTCACGGAGTGTCAGCTCTCAAGTTGTTGTCGTTCCGGAGATAGGATAGAAAGTTTAGTAGGTGGGGAGAGGAGGCATATGTATGCCTGGTAGAGTTAACCCTATCCGGCCTGGGAGACTTGGGGTGTACCGCAGCCTGTTGAGTGGCGGAAAGTGCCCCCCCCCCCCTATATATTTTCGCTATCGCTAAGGCTAGAGGGCTGAAAATTAACACACTATATTTTTGGGTCAAGCTCTACAAGAAAACGTAACAAAATCCAAGATGGTCTCCATGATGACGTCACAGTGACGTCATATTAGGAACATTTTTTGGACGATTTTTCGGTCAGAATTTCCGATTTTTTTATTTTTGTTTTTTTCTTCGCAAAAACTGCATGATAAATTAGTAAATAATAATCTGATGTGAAATGAAGTAGTTTTTACCCACCTTTCCATCCAGAAAAGCCAAAATTTGCAAGAAAGCTGACGAAAACATCACTTTTCTGGTACCCCACATAGCCGCCATTTTGAATTTACCCATGATCCGCTGCTCGGAGGATCATGCAAATAGGCTCAAAATGACCATAATATGATAATCTGCAAAGTCACAGAGTCTCAGCAACCTCCTCCCCCCCCCCCCGACTATCGGAAAATATCGTAGATATCCACGCACTCCACTAAGCAACCGTTCTAATTGAAAGCGTGGTAGAAAATGCTAAGATATGAAATCCTAAGCCAAACTTACATCTATGAAGACCGATCTCTCTGGGGGAGATTTGGAGAAAGCAATTACGCGAGAGTTAAGATTCATAAAGGCGATTATAACTCATACTAGAAAACAGGATATTGTCATCAGACTCATTCCAGTTACCATGGCAACTCCATGTAATATAAATGGTGCTGATCAAACGCTGTATACATTTCGGATCATTATCAAGTATAATACAAGAATATTCAATTTGGAAAGAAGGATTAGCTAGGTTTGATAAAAGTTCAATCTAAAAGGCTTTCTCGTGTGTTACACTTATATATGCGATCTACTGTGGTCGTATGGAAAAATGAATAATCGAACTGAGCTGTTTAAATATTAAAGGGTGATTAGGGCGGAAGAACGTTAACCCCCTAATGTCGTACTATTTGTTTACTTTCTGCGTTCTTCTTTCACCGATCTGAACTTCTGAATGTTGTTGGTGATCGCTTTCAGGTTATGGAGGAAGATGCTGATTGATTTTGAGCTGTGGCAAGAAAGCAAAACTTGATTATTTTCACGATATTTGATTGATAACTACATGTCAGGAGACAGTAGACTAAAAATACCAAAATAACCTAAACTTTGCTCCACAAAAAAAGTGTTTCTAAGTTATAAGTGTACCATATTTTATGGTTTTTATTAGGGGATGGCCGTTTTTTTTCCCCTCCGAGTCCGAATTTCACATGCACCCTTCAGAGTTGTCTTCCCTTAGGTGTAGTGATAGCGCTAAGATCGGTTTCAACCTGTAACCGTCTGGGTCATCTATACGCGGCAGTAAGACTGACCCTGGGATCGTGTGTATCCATTTTCAGCCTACTTTCGGCAACTACAAGAGGGAATTTCCAGAAATCAATACCACGTGACTTCGTCAGCCAATCAGTTAAAATCTACCAACGTAACCCGCCATTTTCGAGTCATGTGATGTCCTACTTGTTCAAAATTACAGATCTACCACACCTCTCGGATGATACGAAAGTTATTCATACCTATATATTTTGTAAGCCCAGGCAATATCTGTTTCCGAAATGGTATGAAAATATGTAATTTATCATATTTCACGAGTCTGTTCTGCGCCGGATGAAGGCCGAAGAGAATACGGTAAAGTACCGGATATCGCTCCGCGATAATGGAGACACACGATTCGCAAGCCATCTTATGGATGGCGAAGTGTACGCAAATGAGATCGACTTGTCTTCGTCATCCGGTTGTTGGCGTTCCTGTCGCAATTTTGCCTTTCTGGACCCAAATATGATGAATGCTTTATTCTAGTAGCCAATTCTCAATAAAGGCTTAAAATCGATTTTTACTGCACCCCCCTGTGAGTAAAGGTTTGGCATATTTTTTTGAGAGATATACCTTTCTAGTACCAGGAAAACCATGTTTGCCATTTTGTATCACGGTCAGAGCTGAGATTTCGGGGTTTGAAGAGGTGGCTCTGGAAAAAACTTAGTGAATTAAAAGAATGAGGTAGGCGTACTAAAATTTCCATAACTTTGTCATTTGTTAGTCAATATGCTATATTTTATCATACATGTGATCGACAGTAACTAGACATCCTACATAATACAAAAAAAAAATCATTGGCGAATAAACGATGGCATTGCTATGGGGCCGTATCCAAATATCGGATAAATTCATCATTTTTCTCATATAATGAAATAAAAAGTATTTTTGTAGTGAACGCGCCTGGATAGTTTTAAGCCAAATTGACTTATAATAGTGTGACGGGGTATGGAGAGCTATGCCTGAAATTTTCAGCCATGTCGCACATCTCAGACAGCGGCCGCGGAGCTGTAGCCCCCCCCCCCCACTTTTCCAGACGTCTCTTATTTTTTAAATTATTTTGCAAACGTAAATTACAAGCGTCTAGTCCGTCATTCATAATCCAGCCGTCGGCCATTAGAGAATATCCGCGTCCATAATCCAAAGTCCTATTCCATTTTCCATATAACAGTATTAGCACCAAATTCAAAAAGACAATCATAGTATACAAAAACATAGGCTTGTTTCCTGCAAGAGAGAAGCGGTCAACAGTTTTCAATGATGCCGGCAAGACATCATGATGTTCCAAAAATATCAAATCCGTATCGCTGATCAGTATTCTTAATCCATAATATTCGTTGTAAAGTCGTCATCTAAAGAATGATGTATCTCAGTCACGCTTTGATTGTGACTGTTCATATGAGTACCATGAGGATCTTGAAGTACATGGGTTCATACGGCCCCTAGCCCCGGGTTAAGCGGAATTAGACACAAGTTACGAAACGTAGCGCCATAGATCTTGCACGCTACGTTCGTATTTTGCTATCAGCATGCGATATGTATCGCCAAAATTGAGAAACTTTGAGTGTAGGCGCTTGGTGGAATAGCCCTGTTTTTTAAGTTTCTGCACCAGTGTTTTGTGACGTTGATTAAAATCGTCACATTTAACACAGGATCTAGCAAATGCTACTAAGCGAGATATGTATACGCCATATGCAGGTCCCACTGGAATATTACTGTCCAGAAAGGGATAGTTTACGATGTCGAAATTGTAATCATCTCTTTTGTCATAAAGTCGACGAGAGAGAATGCCCGCTTCATTTTTATAGAGATATAGATATAAATATGATGTGCCTGTAGGGCTATCTGTAGTTTCCTTCAAATCCAGTGAAGGTGGATATATATCCTTCACTGCCTCATTTATATAGCGGTTATCCACAGCGAGAAGATCGTCTATATAGCGTTTGGTGAATGAGAAGGAACGGGCTTTGAATGGATCAGTTTTTGAAAGCGCCTGCATATAGTCATATTCATAAGAGAACAGATACAGGTCAGCCAACAGGGTGCACAATTAGTACCCATTGGAATACCTATATGCTGCTGATATATTGTGTTGCCAAATTTCACATAGATATTATTAATGAGAAATTCAAGCAACTCTATAAACAAAGAAACATCCCATGAATGATATCTCTTGTATGTAGTAGAGCTAAAGAATGCTTTATGGCTTCTGACATTAATATATCTACGATCAGTTTTCTTGAACACAGATACTATTAATGAACTTAGACGGTCAATAAGGTCCTGATGAGGGATTTTAGTATAGAGAGTCGAGAAATGCCATGTGGATACATGTCTGTACGGTACGTGACCTTTAGCATCAAGTTCTTCCGTAAGACATTTTGAGTTTTTCAATATCCACATACATTCAACGCCAGAGTTCTTAGAAATAATGGCGCAATACCTTTCCCAAAATGCTTTTACCTCCTGAAGGGCCCTCGTCAATAGGGTTGACAGAAGCTTGGTGGTGCAGCTTCTAGAACCAGCTATGAATCTAGCTTTGTATGGTGATTTATGCATTTTGGGAGTCCAGTATAGTTTTGGTATGTCGTTATGATTGGTTGAAAGACAAATACCTCTTTCCCTGAGAAACTTTTTGTGATTGTTAAATAAATCTTCCAGAGCGACAACCATTCAACTGGTAAACAACTCGTCTGTTTACTGCATAACAAAATGAACAGTTTTCCGATTAAAATACCCGGGGGTAAATCAGAGCATGATCAGATATTCATTATGTAAAGTTGATCTCAGCGTTGTCAAGAGCAAATAATCCAAAGAAGAAAAAATGAAAAAAAAATGGCGCTGTTGTTTGTGGCCACAGATGAATATATAGATCGTCATGGCATGAAATACACCTTGAAACTGGCTCCTTTTTAGTAAATGTTCGTGAGTTCATCGTGTATGGCCGATTCTACATCGCCTGATCATGGTTTGGTCGAAACGTTTCTGGCTGTTCAAATGAGTATAGCCTACAGTTTTTTTGAACTCCTAAAGTTTGTTATTATTCACAGCATCCCATAAAGATTGAAACAGCCGTCTCACATAAGTACAGATAGAGGGTCTGAAATCGCTATATGGGATTCCAACAGGATTAACCTCGTCATCTAGGGCTGCCATAACTACCCTATCAGCCTCAGTATTACCTATGATGCCAACGTGACTAGGCAACCAACAAAACCAATATCAATATGTTGATCAAATCTAGTCATGTAGCTGTAGAGTACTCAAGATAGTGGGATGAGTCGAAATTCCACTTTTAATCGCTTGGAGGCATGACAGTGAATCTGAGAATATGATATATATATTTCCTTTTACTGGACCCAATATCTTCTAAAGCCAACAATATGGCTTTTGCCTCTGCAGTGAATATCGAACTTTCACCTGGTAGTCGATAGGTTTTAGTTTTGGCACGTGCCACTCTCTCACCATCTTTAGAACCATCTGTATAAATAGCCTTATGCGATCTGTATTTCTCTCTCAGTAGACCAAATTCTTGTGTATACAAGAGCTGGCTTTTTATATTTCGTTAGAGAAATATCTACTTGTGGTTGAGCTAACTGCCATGGTGGAATTGGTAAGAGCTTGTTAGGTAAAATTTGACTAAGTTTAATACCAGCTGCTACAATGTGTGGTTTCATACGAATTCCAAGAGGTAGAATAATGGAGGGTTTCTTCAAATAGAGATCCGCGAACTGAGGTTTGAAAACACAGTTACATGCAAGATTCGATTGATTTGATCGCAATTTTGTGATATATTGCAATGATAGTTTAATTCTTCGAAGTTCTAAAGGAAATTCATCTGCTTCAACATACAAGCTTTCTTTAGGGGATGTTCTGAACGCTCCAAGGCAAAGTCTTAATCCTTGATGGAGAATAGGATCTAGCTTTGCCAAGTTTGACTTGCTTGCACCATTGTAAACAATAGAGCCATAATCAAGTTTGGAACGAACAAGTGATCGATATAAATGGAGAAGTGTTTGCTGATCTCCTCCCCACTTATGGTTGGCAACTACCTCCAGCAAATCAAGAGCTTTCGTGCACTTAGCTTTCAAGCAATTTATATCGATTTGAATGTTAGTCGGTGGTCAAACAACATTCCTAAGAATTTGACCTCTTTTACCAATTTGATCTCAGTTCCATCTAATGTTAGTACTGGATCTTTGTGCTGGAAATATTTCCTGCAGAAGTGTATACAATTTGTCTTAATTCTGGAGAATTTGAAGCCATTTTCTAAATACCATTTCTGAATTCAATTCAGACAAATTTGTAATGCTATCTCAATATTGTGTATACTTTTTCCACTGCACGAAATGATGAAATCGTCCACAAAGTGTGAACCATCAATTGATTTTTCAAAACTTCCGCCAAGCTGTTGATCTTGATACTAATCAGAGTAGTAGACAAAATACTGCCCTGTGGGACATCTTGATCTTGGTGGAAATTATCAGACATGGTTGTACCCAACTGAACTTGGAATTGTCTATCATTCAAAAAGTTGAATATGAAAAAATCAAAAAATCAAAAAAGATGGAAACTACATGTTCATTCTTGGCGAAAGCATTCTTGACATAGGAATCTAATCTGACTAAATGGTCAATGGTGCTTCTATTTTTACGGGAACCAGCTTGAATATCAGTAAGTTTCTTTTCAGTTTCTAGGTACCAAACAAGGCGATCATTTATCATGCGTTCCATTGTTTTACAAACACAGCTAGTCATTGAAATCGGACGATAATTATCAGGGTCTGTATGGTTACGGCCAAGCTTTGATACTGGTATAACGATGGCATTATGCCATGACGGCGGAAAGTCTTCTCTTGACCAAAGTCGGCCAGGCTTTGATACTGGTATAACGATGGCATTATGCCATGACGGTGGAAAGTCTTCTCTTGACCAAAGTCGGCCAGGCTTTGATACTGGTATAACGCTGGCATTATGCCCTGACGGTGGAAAGTCTTCTCTTGACCAAAGTCTGTTGAATATGCGTAATAGAATTTCTAGAGAAGATTCGGGTAGATTTTTCAAAAGTTGATAATGGATATTATCAGAGCCTACAGCAAAACCGTTGGCTTTCCAGAGAGAAGCATGAAGTGCATCAATTGTAAACATAGCGTTATGGCCTTCATGGTTACCGGAGGGGAATTTAATTTCATTTTTCTCTTCTCTTTTCGGAAAACTTTGAAATTTAGGTATATAATTATCTGACGAAGAGTTTTTGGCAATTGTTTCGCCTAGATTATTTGCAATCTCTACACCTGATTTCCATCGTTGAGATGATGAACACTAGACTTGGAGCTTTTACCTTTTATTCTTTGGATCATATTCCAAACTTTTGTTATAGGAGTATGTGTATTGATCTTAGAAACATAATTTTTCCAAGAATCACGTTTGTTCTGTTTCATGGTCCTACGATGGGTGTTGATTGAATATATCCTCGTGTTAAGCATTATGTGTGCTATCGGTATCCGGCTCTGAAATAAACCACTAAAGACATTTGATCATCGTTGGTTTATCAGCTTTGTAAATATTTTAAATTTACTTGACATGTTTTTGGTTTTTTATGTTAATGACTCGTGAAATTCTAAGTTTAATTTCATTGTAGGTTATGTTTGTCTTAACACAAACTGACTTATTTAACTAAATATAAGTTTGTGTAAAGTGTAATTAATTGGTATAATTTGGTAAGATTATGTGCAGTTTTGTTTTCTGTAGAACTGCATTGCTAAAATGATTTTTAGAAATGATCTTCTAATTATTAGCATGGTGTTAGCTTAATTTATCCCTATTTGCCCTGTATGTTGGGTTCCAAACACATAGTAATTATTGGAATTATGAGATGGCCCCTAAGTTTAATTGTTCCTTTGAAATGGCTGAAATGTGACAAAATCGTTTCAATTAGATTTGTATGCCATTAGGATTGTAATTTGTTCATATTTTGGGTATGAGACCATATAAGATCGTACAGGTGCACGTTACAAATTTAACTGAAATTTCTTCATTTGCACACACCTTGTTTATAGTGTGACTTTTTAGAAAAGTTATCATTCTAGAATGCTGATTTGTTCTGCCGTAGCTCTCCGTATCCAGTTGAACTGATCTGCATATATTCTGCAGATATACTTGACATCTATGCCCTGTAAAAAACTTTGAAATTAATTTTAAGCTAAATATAACGTATTTTATTGTCCCCCGCCGCAACGCGGCCGGGGACTTTAAAATGGTTCTTGCTTCTTTGTGTCCGTGGATGTCCGTCCATGTCTGTTCGAAGCGATAACTTCCTAACACTTTGTTGGATTCTTTCGAAATTCGGAATATGCATTCCTTGCGGCAAGACGCCAGTCCGTATTGCATTTCAGCAACATCTGCCTGAAGGTGGCGCCACTAGTTCTTGCTTCTTTGCGTATGTGGATGTCCGTGGATGTCCGTCCATGTCTGTTCGAAGCGATAACTTCCTAACGCTTTGTTGGATTCTTTCGAAATTCGGAATATGCATTCCTTGCGGCAAGACGCCAGTCCGTATTGCATTTCAGCGACATCTGCCTGAAGGTGGCGCCACTAGTTCTTGCTTCTTTGCGTATGTGGATGTCCGTGTACGTCCGTGCATGTCTGTTCGAAGCGATAACTTTCTAACGCTTAGTTGGATTCTTCCGAAATTCGGCATACGCATTCCTTGCGACAAGACACCAGTCCGTATTGCATTTCAGCAACATCTGCTTGAAGGTGGCGCCACTAGTTCTTGCTTCTTCGTATCCGTGAATGTCCGTGTATGTCTGTTCGAAGTGATAACTTCCTAATGCTTTGTTGGATTCTTCCGAAATTCGGAATATGCATACCTTGCGACAAGATGCCAGTCTGTATTACATCTCAGCAACATCTGCCTGAAGGTGGCGCCACTGGTTCTTACTTCTTTGTGTCCGTGGATGTTCGTGTACGTCCGTGCATGTCTGTTCGAAGCGATACCTTCCTAACGCTTTGTTGGATTCTTCCGAAATTCGCATTCGCATTCCTTGCGACAAGAGGCCAGTCCGTATTGCATTTCAGCAACATCTGCCTGAAGGTGGCGCCACTAGTTCTTGCTTCTTTGCATCCGTGGATGTCCGTGTACGTCCGTGCATGTCTGTTCGAAGTGATAACTTCCTAAAGTTTTGTTGGATTCTTCCAAAATTAGAATACGCATTCCTTGTGACAAGACGCCAGTCCGTATTACATTTCAGCAACATCTGCCTGAAGGTAGCGCCACTGGTTCTTGCTTCTTTGAGTCCGTGGATGTTCGTGTACGTCCGTGCATGTCTGTTCGAAGCGATAACTTCCTAACGCTTTGTTGGATTCTTCCGAAATTCAGCATTCGCATTCCTTGCGACAAGAGGCCAGTCCGTATTGCATTTCAGCAACATCGGCCTGAAGGTGGCGCCACTGGGTCAAAATAAAAAAAATTTCCGTGTACATCTGCTCGAAGCGATAACTTCCTAATGCTGTGTTGGATTATTCCGAAATTCGGAATACGCATTCCTTGCAACAGGACGCCAGTCCGTATTGCATTTCAGCAACATCTGCCTGAAGGTGGCACCACTGAGTTTCTCTTCTTGTCCGTTCCAGTCAAAATGGGCCTTCAATTTTGCTATATGAAATCATTCTATTCCACATCATATGATTTACCCTAAAGCTTTTGCATGAACCATATTTTATTTCAGAAGTATAATGTGAAATAACTCCCCGCAGTACTGAATCCCTGATTTTTGAATTTCATGTCATCTTAAACGAAGGACAACATTTCCTTCAATTTTGCTAACAAATAATTGTACTGCACATCATATGATTTACCCTGAAGCTTCTGCACGAATCATTTGTGTCCACACATGTATATTACTATATTAATTACAACTGTGTTCCTAATGTTTGGGTGCACACTGTGCATATGATCAATTTCCTGAATTGAACTGAATTCAACCTTGCCGGTCTTCAGACTGACAGATGATGGCATGCAGTTGTCAGTGCAATTGTTCATGTACAGGGAGCTTTCTATGAATGAGTTGCAACCCCAAAAGGCTTAAAATTTATCAGGCACAGACCCATGTTTTTACCCCTCGGCCAATTTTGGCCATGGGGTATTGTCATCATCTTGTACGTCCGTCTGTCCGTACGTCCGTCTGTCCGTACGTGAGCGAGATAGCCGGAAAACTGTTCCGCTGATGAATTCCAAATTTGGTATGCTTATTTACCTAGTCAAGGACCAGAAGCCTATAGAATTGGGACCTGATTGGGTGGGAACCTTAGCAGCCATCTTTAATTTCATGCAAAATGGATAATGATCCATATCTCGGAAACCATTCAACTGTTCAATACGAAATTTGATATACATCATCGATACATCAAGCAACTTTCAACGAATTACCAAACAGGCTTTTCTGATTAGCTGGGAACCCTGGAGGCCATCTTTAATTCATGCGAAATCGATAATGATAGCCTACATATCTCGGTTACCATTCAATTGTTTTATATGAAGGTATCATCGATACATCCAGATACTTTGAATCGGGACCTGATTGACTGAAAACCTTGGTGGCCATCTTTAATTTAGGCAAAATCATTAATGATCTCTATATCTGATTCCGTTGGAGTGCTCAGTGTAAAATTTGGTATACATCATTGATGCATCAAGAGACTTACGATGAATGACAGATCTGGTTTCTCTGATTGGGCGGAAATCTTGGCGGCCATCTTTAATTTATTCAAAATCTTTAATGATGTTTATCTCTGATACCATTCAAATGTTCTATACGAAACTTGATTTACAGCATCGATGTATGAAGAGACTTGCATTAATGAATAACCACATTAGTTCCTCTGAGTGACGGGAAGGATGGGCAACCATCTTTAATTTATGTAAAATCATTAATGATCTCTATCTCTGACACTGTTCAAATGCTCAATGTAAAATTTGGTATACATTATCGATGCATCATCTCGGTTACTTCTACACGATGTGCCTAGGATAAAGTACTATACTATACACAATTTTTTGTAATTCAGCATCGCAGAAAACCATCGATTGCGTTTTCATGGTAAAAGGGTTAGGAAAGAACTAAAAATACACTTCAATGCAGAATGATTTTGATTGACGCCAGAAATCGCTCAGAACGCTTCTTCGGCGATCTAGACCCCAGGAGCATCTGGGGCCTGGGCGGCCCCTGGATCCTCACCTAAAGTGCAATGATAGTGGCCGTACCACTTTGAATTTGCTTCCGACGCCCCCTGTATTAGTAACAGACAGTGTCAACGTACTGTTCCAGCTGTCTCCCATTCAGTGATTGGTCATTCGACCCCGCCATTTTAAACTAATACGAGCATTTTCATTGGATCACTATTAGATAAGACCCACCCCAATCTTCATACACAACCACGCGACTGTCTCAGTTGACTGATGACATAGCGCGGCCTCGTTTTTGATTTCAAAATCTGCCGTCTAACTGGGAAAATGCTGTTGTTGCTGCATCAGCCGATCATTGGCCCCCTGTAGAAGATACTATAGGCTAATACATGTAGGCTACCATGCCATGAGATGATGCTTGGGATTGCATTTCGCTCACTTGCACCTACAGGTGGCGACAACTGGTGGCAAATTTAAAATTTGGTTTCCGGGCAACAGGTTGATGCCTTCAGCTTCTCGTTAAATTTGGTTTGCAGATAATGCCTTGAGATGTCACTTGGGGATGCTTCTCGGTGCTTCACTGCATGGAAACTATATCACAGAAGCAATCAACTTTGTCAATCGTTCTGAGTTGATCTTAAAACTTGGGAAGGCAGAAAGACCCTTCCACATCCAACGCCTATGAAGCAGCAGTGTATATCCCCTGAGACCAACAATGCTAAAAAATATTGCTGCCATTTCGGCGGGGGACCTAGCATCCTCTGGCTGCTTGTTGAAATTTGGAAACGACCCCCTGCAAAAGCATAATAATTTGTTTAAATGATCATTTTTATAAATAAGCATGACCTCTGTTTAATTGTGCTTAAATCTACACTACAGGAAAGCAAATCGACCTACAATTAACAATTCTAGAGAAATTTTGGTACCCCTATCCCCTCTCCATAAATCGAGACATTTTCTTCAGAGGCACCTTTTTAAACGCCTATATCTCAGCTCTGACCGTGATACAAGATAGCAAACATGGTTTTCCTGGTACTAGAAGGGCATATCTTTCATAAAAACATACCAAACCTTTACTCACAGGGGGGTGCAGCAAAAATCTTATTTTGACATTTGGCTACTAGACTATCAGGGGTAACTATCCCTGTCGGATCGGTCGTGTATATGCCGTGTACCTTCCCATCTTGCAAGACTGAGGCATCTTCGCGAGCCAGTGTATTGATCGATCTGTTAGGATCGATACACTGGCTTGGTTAGTTATCCATACCAGTTCTAGATATTAATAGATCAAGGGGTTTCCTCTAAATCAAACTAATCAGTGAATGTGCTAAGCTAGCTGATTACGCCAATCCGCTGCGAGATATGAGATATGACAGATTTGAATTTCATTGTAGGTCAAACAACTTTGATGTCGGGCTGAAATCGACATCGGAAATCAAAGCGAAAACCGCAGGCTTGGGATACCGACATGCTAATTCAAAACAAGCGCGGGGGATGAAATGCACGAGATTGTATAAAAGAGGCAACGACTCAACGACTGTTGACCGCTTCTCTCTTGCAGGAAACAAGCCTAGGTTTATGTATATTATGATTGTCTTTTTGAATTTGGTGGTAATACTGTTATATGGAATATGGAATAGGACTTTGGATTGTGGACGCGGATATTCTTTAATGGACGACGGCTGAATTATGAATGACGGACCAGACGCTTGTAATCAAGAACTCATTCGAATCACCAAAAATGTCCAGGTAAACCCTCTGCGAAGATTTAGGATTTACCTGGATATACCTTGTGAAGATGGACTTAGGTGGATATGTCTAAGAAGCAAGCTATCTCGAGGTGTCCTAGTGTGATACAACGAGATCAGTCTCGCGTTCTCGCCCTCGCATTCTCGCCTTGTGGAAAACGCGAGAATGCGAGAGAGCGGGAACGCGAGAATGCGAGAAACCCTCCATTATCGCATTCTCGCCTGACCTCAGTGTCCGACGAAAATGCGAGAATCGATAGATTCTCGCATTCTAACCTCACCTCACCTCAATGCGAGAATGCGAGAACGTTTTTAAGAATTCTCGCGTTTTCCACACGGCGAGTATGCGAGAATACATTCTCACATTCTCGCGTTCTCTCACTCTCGCATTCTCGCGTTATCGACCCATTGTCTTCATATAGGGCGAGAACGCGAGTGACCGTTATCGTCTTCCATACAGGTCAGTATTTGTCATTAGGCCAAAATACAAAGAATCAATTTGGTTCCATGTAGAACCAAATATTCTAAAGAACCAAGAAGAGCGAAGATTTCCAAGAGTCTATAGGTTATTTTTTTATAAATAACATCTGGTGTACAAACCGCCGGATGATCAAGATCCTTTCAAACAGATATTCTGAGGAAATTAGTGTTCATAATTTGGTGTTTTAAATCTGTTTTTTTTCGAAATGGGGATACATAATGAGCTGTTCGGTAGAGAGGGACATCAGTTCCCATATCATAGATATATTTAATGAAATGGTTCGCCGGTTCAAGGTAACTTAGAGGACAAAAGCTAAAGTGAAAAATACTATAACGTTCGTTTTCTTCGTCCCTTCTTGTCCTTCGGTTTCCTTAGTTTGAGACAATTTAACTCCACATTTCCTTCGTTTATATATGATGCTTTCTGCCAGTCGTAAACCGTCGATCTGTTTTATTTTATTCAAACAGAGGGTTCGGAGGGTTCCCATTAATTTTTTCTTTCGTTCGTTGAATTGCTATTAATTCTTAGATTAATTAAGTATTTTTATATATTATTTTAACGAACAAAAAGAACGATTTTTTCCATCGCATGAACCGATCTCAAAGTCGCTATATATTTTTATGTGACATTTACAATAAGCACTTAACCGATAAATTTTTCATTTAAATGTATTACAGTAATTTTATGACCTTTCCGGTCAGACGTAATTGCTGATATATATGCTGTCAGGGGCGACAGTCCGAGCTCAACTGAGTTATTCGTCACGACTATAACTCTAATTGTCCGACAGCCATTAAAAAACGCCTAAATTGCCAAACAGGTGTTGAACGAGCCACGCGCGAAGACAGTATATATATATATGTATATGTAATTGAGATGATATATATATATATATTCAAAGAGCATAAAATATCAATTTCTTGGATATTATGAAACAGTACTCAGTCTCGCATGGATAGGTTTCAATTATTATTATTTTAGCTGAATAATTCAAATGCCACGTCATCGGACCGACACAAGAAGTCAATTGGACTGTTTTTTAAATGAAAACACAGGCAAGAGAGACTTACAATTGAAAATTAGTACCCAATAATATTCATGATTCACTCCGACGACCTTTCAGTGTAGGCCAGACGTAAATATTTCAGCAATCGTCACAGTATACATGTACTAGTATACGATAAATGTAAATATTTGAGCCTACTGTATCAGTAGGAGTAGAGGCATGCGCAGTAGGTTGTGAAAGCGAACTTCCAGTTTGCGCACTTCCGGTTGCGCAACAGACCAGGTTAAGCTTGGTAGGACTTTTCCACCAGCTCGTTACTTATTGGTCGGAAACTTGCCTTTGGCAGGTGAGCGCTTTCTCGTCTCGCATTTTCGTGTGCTCGCCTCGCATTCTCGCGTTCTCTCTCCCTCGCATTCTCGCCTAGACTCCCGGAGATCCGAGAACAAGCAATGAGTATCCAGTAGCCCTCAGCGAATTCATGCATATTCATTAGTCTGGAGAAGTGGATGGAATCGTACGCCCACCTCAGCGACTGGCTTATCTGTCTGGCCGAATGACGTCACGAGTCTAGATCTGGACCGGTGACGTCAGACGGGCATGTGTACAAAAGTTAATTTCTTCGAAATAAATAGTTAAATTTCATCGCAAGAAATTCTGGTCGTCATAAATCACGCGACATGCGGAGATGTTATGGGTTTACTTCAAACGTAAATAGATTTTGAAATCAGAGAAAATTTGATCCACCAATCAGCTAGTCGCTTATGGCGAGATGGCTACTCATTGGTTGTCCTCAGATCTCCGTGAGCCTGGGGACAAGGTACGAGTCTAATTCTCGCGTTCTCCCATTCTCGCGATATGAGCCCATTGTATTCATAGGGCGAGAACGCGAGTGACCGCTATCGTATTCCACATTTCTGTGTTATTAAAGTAGCCCGATTAAAATCAATTTCGATTGTTCTCACAGTTTGAACAGCAATTCACTCTCAATCGTTGATATATATTCTGCTATCTGCATGTGATATGCGACAGCTGAATGCACAATTAAAATGTGATAGTCATTTGGATTTCCCTGCAGCTCGTATTATGTAAATGATATCGACTAAAATACGATAGCTTTATCAGGCCGTCTGATCTTCGATCGATGTATAACTGTAACTACGGTGTTACAGTAATCATCAGGCAGGTATGACCTAAGGCCCTCGCAGACTAATTATTTATTACTTGCGCAGTATAGTAAAAAATGAAAACCTATATATAGTATTTCATTTATATTATAATAGTGTGTTTATATATTTTTTATTTTCTTGAGTATGTAATTAACAAATCATTAGTCTGAAAGGGCTTTATATATCTATATGACCCATATACTAGTATACGTATTCATTTGTGCATATTATATATGTGTAAACAGTTGCCGAGGCATCGCCGTTGTAACAATAAATTTGACGAACTTGATGCAACAGCTAAAACCCTAATGCAGCACCGATATTAAGAAATGAATATCGGTATCTTACGTTTAATACTTGTTTCTGAAAACAAATTGGTTCGTTTCCTATAAATTGGTCATAAATTGTGCTTGCACGTAATTAAATTAGTTTCACGTGCTTTGTTCGGGGCATGACAAATACATGTATATTTTTTGTATATTATCATAACCGGCATTTTGCATTTACCCATGAGGTTGGGTGTAGAATTATGCATCATGTATTCAAGATGAGCATCATAGTAACAGCATCCCAACTCGACCTTTCTGCTCTGCCACGCACTAGCGCATGTGAATAGCGAGGGTGGTTCTGATTAAATCACATTGGGTTTTAATTCCTAATGAGCTATGTTTGTATTTGCTCCCTTAACTATAATCCAGAAGATTTTTTTTGTATTGAGCCCTGGATACCTTTGTGTCTTGATGGCTTATCTCGCATCATCAGTCATTTAGACAGTGGCGTAACACCTACAAAAGCTAACACTAAAATAAACATGGCCGACATACGGGACCTCTTTGATCTCTGTGTTTGACTAAGACGGTAAAAATTTACCATCTGATTTCAAACAAGCTGCTTTGTTTAGAGATACATGTTTCACACGCTGTATATGTACTACCGTACGTAGGAAAACTTTTTAAGCTTGAAAGCTCACATTCTTTCGTTGTGCATCATTCGATTGAAGCCATGGAACGAGTGACAAATTGTATATTTTGTAGGTATTTCTCTTCTTGAAAGTGACGAGAGACCGACATTGATATACAATGTGGCAAAGATGTTCTCACGCTATAATTTGTAAGATTTACTAGCAGAGAATAATTAAAAAAATGTTTCAAGATTTTTGCCATAAGCGAAATTGTTCCTTGGTTTTTTTTTTTTTTTTTTGCAGATTGTGCCAGATATATCAAGTCCATCGTTGAGTCACAATTATAGCATGAAGGATGTTTGATTAGATTATTTACCACATACACATGACCTCGATCAAAGTTTTCTTCCAAAATGCAGTACATCTTCTGGCGCAAATCTGTGATTCGTTGAATCCCATTTCTCCCCAAATTTATAAGGAGATATTTGATCTATAAAGTTTGTCCGTTTTAATTAGTCGTCTAACTTTGAGCTTGGGAAAATCAACGGACGGGTCCGCGTAAATTTTGTTTAGGGTACGGACCTGCATCGGGTGACACACTAATGTGTTGCTGTCGTGCATCCTACACTTAACTGCATGCTACGGAAAATACTTCCGCAGTTAGTTCGATCTACGTGCGTAGGGACGATGTGTGCGAGCTGGATCACTGGAATTTCGTATACGTTTCAGAGGAACGCAGAGGGGTGGATGCGAATGATTAAGGCATACACCGCTTGGCTATTCAAAGTTATGGTAAACATTATCCCTGAATTATGACAGAAAAACAGGAAAATATACCCGTTGCATGTCACTTTAATCTGGTTGCTGATATTGATACAGGTCATCACGTTCTTACAAGACCGGTTTCATTAACATCAAATTGGAGTCGCTAAATAGCTTACATTTATAAAACGTTCAGAAGGGGAGAGTCCTAGATATCTCATTTGTTGAGCTATAAAAATTTGAGAAATTCTTTTTTCTTTAATTCTTTTCTTTGCCAAAAATATATATTTTATTTTTGCAGTTTGTATAACAAACTGAAATGTACAAATGATCACCATTTCTCTGTGATATCTATAATATAAATCATAATACTTGTTTCATGTATCAAGGTTCAATTGCATATAAGGTGACGTCATCATTCATTCAAATTCTGACGGACAAAGGTAAATGAAACCGTATACGGTCATACATGTGTGTGCGGTTGACATTCGGTACTTTGGTGAGTCGGTACACTCACTGGCCGCTTGTTTTGACCGTATACGGCCTTATTGCCCCTTGTCCGCCAGACGATCAATGTAATATGACACAAATGTATCTCTAAATGGTATTGTCCAGAAACGATATTTCAAAAATTAGGAATAATTCATTCTCAATGGACTGTCCGAAAACATATTTTCAAGATAACCAACAGGTGGGCGTGAACGAAACGCAATCCCAGGCGATGTATTGGGACATGGTACAAATGTATCACATCAGGAAAGAATCGTTTGAAAACGGGATTTCATCAATGCCACCTGGTGGCGCCCCCTCTAGGTGGAATCCCATGCTAGCCCTTGTGGCATGATGACGATAACACTGAGCAAAATCCATAAAGCTGGAAAACTCGGAAGGACAGGCGGGACACCAAATTGTATCCCACCACATATCGCCATTTTTGGATATCGGTAAATACTCATTTTATCTAGATCGCTACTCAAGGAGAGTGGAAGTGAAGTATAGCATATATTATTGCATAAAGTTTAGGATTACAAAATGTATGTTGAGTTGTTTTGCACTTCTGGAATTCGTCTTCAACTATAGAAAAGGAAGAGCAAAGAAAATCTCGACATGTATGTTGAAGAGGTCACCGCCGCAAAATTTGACACGAATGATTTAGTGCAGCTGTTGAATTTGCAGACGAGGCTCACTGTTGTCTATCTGTGTAGTCTGCCTCTTGCATAATAGGAGACAGGAAAATTCTATAAATGAAATACAGTTATTCAATTTCAGGAGAAAATGAAAATTCTTTTCGATTTAAGGTTCAACTTAGTGTATGTAATTGATATATTGAGCAATACATAACCAAATTAAATTAGAATCCAGTTATGGAGGTTAGAGAAAAGCGCAGTCGCATGACCTTATCAACAAATCAGTTTGACAGCCTTTCAAAAAAAAATCCACATTACAAGCATATTTAATGAGATAAATTTCGAAGTCCGTGTAATTAACCGATTTAATTGTCCTTCATTTATTTTATAGTAAGTCTAATTAAACGCGACATATAAAAGTGGTGAATGATGCCGGCGTACTGACGTGAAAACATATGACCCCACAGGCCATTTTTCTGAGTGCAAATCTAAAAACACCACAAGATCCAAAAATGATCCCTGTGATGATTTGTATCTCAGCCACGCCTTGATTGTAGTTGTTCATGTCGACATCTTGAGTGTATATGCCCACACGGCCACTATAGCACCGGCTTGAGCGGTATCAAAACAAGTATCCAAGAGCAATGATGTAATAGCTCTATCTAACAATTCTGATGGTTGATTTGTATAAGACTTGTATTTGATTTGTATAATTTTATGACTGCACTTCAGCTAAATAATGATTTATTCCCATACCCTTCTCAACATACAGAGACAGTTTGTGTCCAGTAAAATATAAAGTAAAATTGTGCTTCTGCAATTTTCCTGTTTCAAGGACCTGTGCCTCGTGCAGCACGTGTATGCATATAGTTAATGGTATCAACATGCTTGCCATGAGCAGCATAGCGATCACGATAGCACGTTAACCACTTAATGCGGACCTTGAATTAACAGACAATTTGCTATATCCATTTATCGTCACGTGACTGGCGGGTTATAGCCAATGTTTGATTACGAAAATAACTTGAACAATCAAAAGAAAGAATGTTGACCTGTAGCTATTATATCGGTCACTGATAATTGTCACTCGAATGCTTGCTGGAGTAAAAAAAAACTGGGTCGGACGTATCTTTGACGAAATAAATGTCGCCTACGAATAGAATATCTCGTCACTCGTGTTAATATACGATGATAGTTTATGGCGTATGTGGAATGGTATACTTTTGTGGACGAGGTTAAACAAAGTTATGTTTCAATATGGCGTGGCACATTTTTTAAATATCTTGATGGGTAAAATTTATTACTCTCATTTCAGTTGTTTGCACACGCAAAATAACTTCAGTGTCATTTTCGTGCAATCATCAACTAGGAGAACAGCATGCCGATCACATGTATGAGCGGTCATTGTTCGTGATTCGAACCATCAACCTCGTGATTCGAACCATCAACCTCTACGTTCTGCAACCATTTCCGATTTAGCCCATATAGCGATTTCAGACCCTCTATCTGTACTCGTGTGAGAAAGCTGTTTCAATCTTTCTGGGATGCTGTGAATAATAAACTTCATGCGTTCAAAAAAACTGTAGGCTATACTCATCTGAACAACCAGAAACGTTTCGATCAAGCCATGATCAGGCGATGTAGAATCGGCCATACACGATTAATTCACGAACATTTACTAAAAAAAAAGGCCAGTTCCAAGGTGTATTCCATGCCACGAAGATCTCACAGTGAAACATATTCTTATCGACTGTATAGATTTTAAGATTGTAAGATTTTGAGATTGCAGCAGCTACCTTAGAAGATCTTTTTAGTCTGGTGAAAGAAGGCTGTATCTTAGGTTATTTGAGCGAAATCGGTTTGGTGCGTAAGTTTTAATGTGTGTATGTTTTAATGTGTTGGATTACTAAGTTATTAACTTGTATACTTAGAATTTTGTTTGATCGTCGCTGTACAGCTGAAATATTGCTGAACGCGACGTTAAACCTCAACTCTCTCTCTCTTTCTCTCTCTCTCTCTAGATTGAGCTATTTTCTGTTACGAATGCGACCAAATATGCGGAAAGCGGTATATACAACCTTTAATTTTCTCGCAATCAGCTCGTCCTGTCGGTATTCAATATATTATGGATTAAGAATACTGATCAGCGATGTCTTGCCGGCATCATTGAAAACTGTTGACCACTTCTCTCTTGCAGGAAACTAGCCTATGTTTATATATACTATGATTGTCTTTTTGAATTTGGTGCTAATACTGTTATATGGAATATGGAATAGGTCTTTGGATTATGGACGCGGATATTCCTTAATGGACGACGGCTGAATTATGAATGACGGACTAGATGCTTGTTATTCAATACGCATGTTTTGGGTTACATTGCCGGGTCAAGGGAATTGACACTCTTCTGTTTGGGGAGAAAAATTTAGTCCATAAAGACAGGTTTTGGTAGGATCAAAATGCTGACTAAAAATCATTTCTACTGTCTGAGCGGAGTTCACTTGCAGTCGAAATAAGGCCCTTTTATAACGTTTCAGGGAAGTTCACGAGAGAGCCGGATTCGTGATTGAAACTGACATGGGTGGAAGACTCGACGGTTTCGAAGCCCCCAACTACCAAACGAAAAAAAGTTCATATATTAACAGTAAACAGTAAAATAGAAACAATTAAACACCGTTTCTAAATCTAATTCAAAAGGCCGATACTTCATGTAGGCAGCTATTGTCTGGGTGTTTGTGTCGCTGAAAACGCACATTCTAGACACATTGTTGTCGCCAGACTTGGCTATTGTATGCATTGTCTCGTGATACTTACACGAAGTATGAACCACATCTATGCCACGGTGATATCAAATATCTGTGGTTTGATATCATCGTGCTATAGATATCAAAACCTTTGCTTGGTAAAGAAGATTCGGCTGGTAAATGTACGTTTGTGAAATGATGTTCAGGTTCTGGGCTACATGAATAAGTGAAATCTGGCAGTGATGAATAGACAAGACATTAGGAGATATTCATCTTCACAAGTGCAGTTAAATCCTCGCAGATCGATCGATACACTGGCTCGCGAGGATGGGAGAGATTAAGCTTGCTGGGAGTTTGATCTGTGGGCCCGTGCATATATCTGTGATCTCAAGTCAAGGACCCATTAACCTTTCTTCGCAAGTGCATCTTAGTAGATAGGCCTACAACAATAAGAGCCTGGACGGACGTGGTCGGTTTTCCCCTCGGAAACTACTGAAAGTGGGCGAAAATCACGCGCAGACAATACCAGGGGTAGATTAGGCCTACCTCAAATAAACACGCGGACGGCATGCGGGTAATTACCAGACACTCATCTCACCTGTTGTCAAAAGTGTGACTTCGCGAGACCTCGGGGTGTCTCGAACTCGGCGAAAAGTCACGAATCATCGGTACAAAACCATTCCGGCTTCCAGTCGGACAAGCCGGTAATCATGTCGGGGGCGTGTATCGTTCTTACCACCGCACTGATCAAGGCCGCGAGACATCATCCGAATGACCGGAAATTTGCATAATCCATATAGCCCACAGGTCGATCTTTTGAACACTTCACGATGCTGGGATGAATGGGATGTATGGCTGGATATGACTGTGAAATGACTGCTTTAAGAGCTTGTTTTAAATTGTAGCTGGAGTAGTTTCTTTATCTTTCACGCTCAAAATATTAATGTTGATGGTAAGCCCCCTAAATAACGTTGAAGTACTACTTAAAAAAAACAACGTATTAAAAAAAATCACATATTTTGACCATGTATTTTTTTATATATAAAATAGTCTATTGTTTGTTTTTAGAATTTAACAATCTAATAAAATCGAGCCAATTTCCCTTTACCATCGACTCACTCCAGTGATAATATTATCAGAGTAGACTGCAGTGATAATTTTTTCAGTGCAGTCAACAGCATTATAAGGGTAGACTGCAGTGATACTGTTATCAAAGCAGAAAGTCCCTTCACTCCTCTGTTGACTGCAATGATACTATTTATCACTGCAGTCTACCATGATAATATTATCACGGGAGTGAGTGAGTCGATCGTAATGGAAATTGGCCCGATTCTAAGAGTTTAATAATTCTAAAAACAAATAATGTTTGTATGAATGAGAGAATCTTACTCTCTACAATAATAAGATTGAAATTCAATCCATCAGGTTGAAATCACTGACCAATCCTTTATTGGGTTGAAAATATTCAATCTAATAGACACGATAAAATCAATCTGTTGTAGACAGAAAATTCAATCTACTAGATTGAAATTTTCTATCTTATAGATGGAATATTACAATCGAATAGATTGGTCACTAATTCCAATCGGATAGATTGAATTTCAATCTAATTATGTTAGAGAGTGCTATCCTAGAATAAAATTAAATTGGTGAACTTTTTCCCGCATTGTATACCGACTGAATGTTAAAAGTTTGAAAAAAAAACTTTTGAAAAAAATCAAAACAACAAAAATCCAAAGTGCAGGCCCGTAGCCAAAAGGGGTGGGGGGTTCTGGGTTCGGGCGAACCCCCCTTTCGAAAATTTTATATAGTTTTCTCATATAAATGCCCTTTCAAACACTGAAGAGAACCCCCTATTTGCCCCTTTTTCCGTACAGCGAACCCCCTGAGGTGCCCTTTTGGAGTGAAGGCGAACCACCCCTAGCCGACATTTTAACTGTTGCCAATAGTTTTGAGGGATATACTAAGTTTATTATTCATTCTCGCGGGTGGTTGCTTCAATTGATGGATTTTCCTGAGAAGCAACAGGAACTTGATAATGTGATGTCTAACACTGCAGTATCACTTGTCTTTATTGCACCATGTAAGCTACGCTCATACTGTTTAGCTTGTATCACTGACAAATACTCTCCTTGTCCCCCGCCCCGCCCCGCCCGCTGATTCACATCGCCAAGTTCGCGCTTTATCTGGTTACCCATCGCCGTGCCGCACTTAATAGCTCGGAGATAAGCAGATTCCTCATACTAACCACGATTGGCTAACTACCTCACGTGATCGAAATTACGTCATGCGTTCATGATAGTGAGATCACGACTCTCACGTAATGTGGAAGCCATACCAATCTTTTGACAGCGACACGCCCTCTTACCGCATCCCTCAAAGGAACTTTTCCCCGTCTTTATTACAGTCAACATTCAATTCAAAATCTGAAACAATTGAACGGTGTTTCTACGTTCTAGGAAGCTTGATCTCCTTATATACTCATGACGATAAAGCGTGGTCTTATCAGTGGGATATTAACAACATTTACAGAGATTTATTTGTTAATTATTTGAAGGTATCAGTGAACAAGTGTTTGCAATCAGTTGAACCTTACTAAACAATGAAGGAAGTTATCCAAAAATCTGTTCACTCTTAAATCAGAAATTAACGTAATTAGAGCTGTTTTGCCGTCCGTTTATTGTTAGTTTTGCCGTTAACGACATATGAACGTTTGAAAAGGGAGACAACTCATATTGCCAAGACTCTTCCGTAAGAGTGATATTCATTGGTCATTGGTGGTTGGCCTGTGCAGAGCGCCCCCTTACGGCCAAGAGGCGCGAAATATGCGATGTGAATCAGCGGGGGGAACAAGGAGAGTAGGGACGTCAGGGATACAAGCTGTTTATCAGCGTACATGTAAGCGTCCTGTCTGTGTCTTGTGTGCTGTCCTCGGTGTTTTGTAGGGTGGATGGATGGTGTCTGGTCCTATGCTGCTCAAAGATTTGTTCTTTGAAGTAGCGGGAATGTAACTTGGCTGGGTGGTGCTTAGTTGGTTCGTCGCGATATGGCTGAAATAATGTCAAAAACGACGTTAAATCATATTCACTCACTCACTCACTTATTCAATCTCAATTGTTATGAATGCTCATTTGCCAAAAAATGCGGGGTTTGTGGGATATATTGGGTAACTCCCCGGTAAAAAAGAGTAACGAAGCCCTTCAAAACGAGGAGAGGGAAGGGGGCCCTCTGTGGCCGAGTGGTCTAAGGCGCTTCGCTGGTGACCAATAACCTCACACCGCTGAACCGGCACAAGCTCGAGCCCAGCTGGTCCATGTGTGAAAGTTTGTCAGTTACTTGCCGACGGGCGGTGGTTCTCTCCGGGTACTCCGGTTTCCTCCACCAACCAAACTGACTGTCACCTTATGAGTGAAATAACCTTGAGTGTGACATTAAGCCAAATCCCCCCCCCCCTTCCTCCCCTTTCAAAGGGTTAGCGAAGTGAGTGTTGTTGTTGTAGAGTATTTTGAAAAATGCATTTGCATAGTGCAATTAGTTCCTGGACTCGCGTAAATGTTACGTTTTTCTCAGTGTTTCGCATAAAAGGGAAACACTGAGAAAGCAAGCATGAAACCCAACGATAAAGTGGAGACCTTACCATAAGACTATGTCACTTTCGCCAAATCTAAATTAAACACAATACTCCTGCGTTTCCCCCCTTTTTTTTTAGTTTCTTTTTTTTTTAGTTTCCTGGATTGTTTTTTACATTTTACTCACAATCAACTGAATTTTCGGTTAATTTTCCTGGTAAGGTTTTACAATATGCAAAACGCGATTTAGTGCAAATCTCGATTTAACCCAGTTTTCCAGAAGAAAAATCGGACAATGTTCGAAAATGTAAAAAGCGATTTGATTTCCAGAAAAGTTCGGAAATAATAAATCATTGTTTTTTACTGAAATTGATATCTTGGTAATTATTTCAACAGATGACCAGAAGGGGCTCATCTACGGAAGCGTACTCATCATGTCTCGCTGAAATACCCTTTTGAGAAAAGTTTTCGTCACCGAAATTTGTGTACCAAAAACTGTTTTTATCAGACATGTTCACCAGATTACCATTAACAATGCTTCAAGACAACCTAAATAACATTTTAGGAATTTTTAGTTTGCTGTGTTTGTTAATTTCAAGATATTGATTTTTGTTTTAGGGTGACATCCATAAGCAAAATATTTTCCCCGACGCAGCAGCAGGTGCATTGACGTGTGACTCCCGGCGTAATTTGTGGTTCGTATATTCTCTCTCCTGTCTATGCCTACAGCATGGGGCAAATTTAGTGATCAATAGTTAAAAAATTCCCCCAAGCTGTAGGTATCCCGCAATAAATGACCCTTAAATGCAAATAAATGTATATCCAACCCAACCATGACCAAATTTCTTTGACAAATTTTCTTGTAGCCGTGTGAATGAGTCATTACAATTTTCTTTTTTTGACCGTGTGTACCGGTAACGGTAACCCGTCTAACATCGAGCATGGCATAATATCGCTGCCTTTTTACACAACCAGGAACTACTTCTTATATGGTCCATAGTTCCTCTAGGATTAAAGATACTTGTCTGGATGCGCCACATTTTTAACCCGGTTCACGGTGGCGCAGAAGCGAGATCGACGTTGCAATGCGCTTGTGTCAAAATCTCTGTGATGACATGTACACACGAGCAGTTCTCTCAGTCTGTTATAGGTTTTCATGTTTTTTCTTTCTTTGGCATATGAAATATTTCCGTATATTCCCTCATACATTTGAACAAATACGTCGAACATTGTAAATTTGTTCAAGAGAAATTGGTCGGCTTTAATAATTGACATTTGAACTAATAAAATAATATTTTTATAGGAATGCCATATATATATAATTTTAAATTATTTTTTGGTGGTGTAATTGCTCATACGGGCAATGTTTGTATTGTATCATCTCTAATAGGTCTACATTAATCCGAAATAATATTTTTCTTTCTTTAAATTAGTTTACAGTCATTCCTCGTTTGAGTAAAACTGGTATCTTTGCGAGACGTCTCCTTCGTAATATAATCCTCAAATTACCGCATTCTTGCACCTATTTTCACCTGATAAAAGGTTAGATTAATCATCAATTCCTTTTAATGTCAGCGTTTTGTGTTTCTTGTTTGTTTTTATTAATTTATTGCAAAACACCAGCTCTGGTTTTCCATCAGACAAGGACGCACTTGTGATACAATCCGCGCTGTTTTGTTGATGCCCGAAGGCGTCATTTGTGAACTTGCAATGTAATAGCATAGCTTCTTCTTGGCTCATCAAATGTTTGCGTGACTATTAATTTATTAAAAATAATAATTTTAAAGTATTTATTAGATTGTTTGTATACAATTATAACGCTTGACCTACATTGTATATCATTTATATCAGATTTAAGATCGTACGCCGACAATTCGCCAGCTGACATACCTTCAAGCGCAGGTAGACTAAATAGTAATCTAGATTGGCCATCATAAACCATATCTCTAGCGAATAGTGGAGTCGTGATTATTCGCATAAATCTCTATATTCGCTTAGCCAATTGCGTTACATCGAAAACCTCTCTACGTATCATTGCATGAAGTGGCTACTGTGCGAGAATAATACATTTGCACAGCTCCACCTGTATTGGGGAACTTCGCACTCTCTGGTGGCAGATATTCTTCGAAGGACATAGACTCCTTATTGGACTATTACGAGGTCACGTGACTTCTGACAGATCCAAATTCAAACAATAACGTCACTGAAACTATGTAATATAAACATGCAACACGTTCAATGTTAAAAGTGTTAGTTTGCGATTTTATCTATCCATGGACTATATTATACAAGATTGTCAGTAATCCATAAAGTATAACTTTCCGATCGACGATTCATGCGTATGGGTTAGTGGTTTGGTCTGGCGCGTCACATCTGGAGATGTATAGGGCATTCATGCTAGGACTCTCCGAGAGTAAATTGCGAAATCAAAATATTATGCGATATAGCTCTGGTGACGTCATCACACCATAAACTGGAGCGATATGCAAGAGACTAAAGATATTATGGAGTCCCACTCGACACGATCTCGGGTAATGATAACGATAGAACCTCGTAACGCACTGCTAGGAATCCATATTGGCATCCATGTTGAAAGCACAGTATCACGCGGAAACTCCGAACAGTGCATGTCAGCTGTATGACTTCCGTTGCCATGGACACTGATGAAGATCAGCTCGAGAAGAAAAACCAGTAGAAACACCTCAAATTAGAAGAGATTCTTCCCGGGTAGAATCAAGGGAATATCCATTTCATTGGATATATATTTTATCTCCTGATAAAAGAGAAATACATCGAGGACTATGTGAGCGGAAATACATCCTACAGCACGTGATGTGCCTCAAGTGCGGCGGATCACGGTTTACAGCTGAGAGCTGTAAAATTCTTACTCAATTAATGCGCGAGGTATCATGACTTCGACGGAATAGGCCGAGCGGTCGCGAATGTATGGAGTCCATGACCTTCGAGGGATACCCCGTTGCATATCCCAGAGAAGCTGCTAATGGGCTACCTTCGTGATATAGGTATACTGCATAAGCCACAGTTTAATATGTATCGTGAGGCTTGCACAATTGGGTCAGGTAAACCGGAAGTACTAGTTCTGTCAATTGATTGGTTATTTGTGTCAAAATCACAGCATCTGATTGGATAGTTGGCTTTGTGCGAGTCCGTTGCTGGTATCAGACAGTGCCAGCTGCATCCAATTCATAAGTAGGTTTGTCGTTCACTAGCCATCTCGGCCAACGGCCATTTTTGGGATCCTAGTCTCCATTGGGCAGACTGTATATATCGATAACAGTGTGCTGATGGAAGGTCTAACAAGCGCACTGATTGGCTAAATTCGAATCATAACAAGCCTCCATATAGAAGCGCTCTGATTGGTTACTCCAGTTTTAGAGCGAGAATAATCCTGGGATATTACGCTGTACATATTGGGGCAATGATTTTGGAGCATGTGCAGGCGCACTTTGAGAGAGGGAAACATTTCAGAAGTGCCTAAACACCCATGAATCCTGGTCACCATATTGTTGACCCCAATTATTGTTTGGGTCATACCAAACTGTATATCCCATCCAAAGATTGTTAATGCTTCCATGGCGAAGGTGTTGAGTACCCGGCTCGAACACTTCGGACAATATTATCCTCCCCCAGTCCTTGATTGCTTCAGCCTCCATTGATACCCCATTCTCAAATTGTTAACTCCCCCCACCCCACACACACAATGGCGCCTCCGGAGAGTTACAGCCTCTCTGGATTGGTACCAGCTTACAACCCCATGTTAACCCCCTCCGAACCATGCACCCGGGATTTGCACAGCCTCTCTGGATTGGTACCAGCTCACAGCCCCATGTTTACCCCCTCCCCACCATGCACCCGAGATTTTCACAGCCTCGCTGGATTGGTACCAACTCATAACTCCATGTTAACCCCCTCCCCATCATGCACCTGAGATTTTCACAGCCTCTCTGGATTGGTACCAGCTCACAACCCCATGTTAACCCCCTCCCCACCATGCACCCGAGATTTTCACAGCCTCTCTGGATTGGTACCAGCTCACAACCCCATGTTAACCCCCTCCCCATCATGCACCTGAGATTTTCACAGCCTCGCTGGATTGGTACCAACTCATAACCCCATGTTAACCCCCTCCCCATCATGCGCCTGAGATTTTCACAGCCTCGCTGGATTGGTACCAACTCATAACCCCATGTTAACCCCCTCCCCATCACGCACCTGACATTTTCACAGCCTCGCTGGATTGGTACCAACTCATAACCCCATGTTAACCCCCTCCCCATCATGCACCCGAGATTTTCACAGCCTCTCTGGATTGGTACCAGCTCACAACCCCATGTTAACCCCCTCCGAACCATGCACTCGAGATTTTCACAGCCTCTCTGAATTGGTACCAGCTCACAACCCCACGTTAACCCTCTCCCCACCATCCACCCGTGATTTTCAGTCTCTCTGGATTATTATCCGTTCACAGCTCCATGTTAACCCCCTCCGAATCATGCATCCGATATTTTAACAGCCTCTCTGGATTATTATCCGCCAAACTTTCATTGCCGTCTAATCCCAGGATTATGAAAAAACTTCGCTGAATAATACCCCCCCCCCCCCCCCCCCCCCCCCCCCCCCTTATACCCTCCACAACTTCCTGAAGGGTTACAGACTCCCTAGACCCTAATTATTCCCCATTAATTTCGTTGCCTTGTGGCGTGGCCATTAAAAGCCGGAAGCCTTCGTTCCAGAACCATCAAATAAACCGTTGTCTCTCTGTGTCTCTAGTAGTATGATAAATCTAATCTTGTAGAAAATAAATTAGTGTTGTCATGATGGAGTCGATTAAATTTTCCCATGGCTAGAGTTAAAGATGGCTTTGTCGGTATAAGCTGACCGGCGCTTGACTGTCAGTCATCTCCCAGTTCTTCTACAGAAGATACAAACATCAAACAGAGCTTCAACAAGTCGGCATTGTTTTATCTGTACTTCAGGTTCGGTAAGCAAGTTTGTTAAGGTTGGATAATTAATTACCCAGTCAGGCAAGTTACAGTATGGTACATCATAATATGGAAGGCATAATACACCGTCGGAGTACGGTATAACGACACTGATTGGCGTACGTATAGTCCGTGCCCATTGGTTAATAGATTCTGACCATTTAATCTCCCTGTGGGCGTTAACTGTCAATCAAATGAAGAGGCATGGCGTCTTTTTGAACCTGTAAACTTCCTATGATCGACAGAACTCCCTCACTCACTAACTTTCTGACTCACGGACGTATTGTTCGTCCAGGATGATATAAGAGGGTCTTAGTCACAGGTCACAGCTCGATCCCCCCACTATAATCAACCTAATTAACCAATTAACAACGGTAACGAGCCCCTGTGATCTTAGTAATCCAAATATATCACGATACTCTATAGCTCATCTTAGTTGTTTGGAAGTAGTCGTGAAGAACTTTAACACAGAATCGTGGCCATATTTGAGGCGTTCTATAAGACAGAATCGTGGCTATATATTTGAGGCGTTCGGTAATTATTTTATTTTCATCTAGTTCGATCGAGATATATAACATTGGGTTTGTCGCATGTTAGCAGATCAAGAATTTGTGCTTGCTACAAGCGACATACTTGGAGACATCTCTCCAGTGTCTTGATAGCCTCACGATGTTTCACTCATATAGTGACAGTCAGTTTGGCTGGTGGAGGAAACCGGAGTACCCGGAGAGACCCACCGCCCGTCGGCAAATAGCTGACAAACTTTCACACATGGACCAGCTGGGCTGGTTCAGCGGCGTGAGGCTAGCGAATACCAGCGAATACCAGCGAAGCGGCTTGGGCCACTCGGCCACCGTCTCCCCCCTCCTCCTTCGATGGAGAAAGGACATGGATTCCGCGCAACATTGGATACATGCATCTCAACTTTCGTTAGACGGTTTTGAACAATTTACAGCTTGTTTCGTTAGAATTTTGCTTTATCGAACCAAAATGTCATATTCTCTCTCAGTTGGATTCCATTTTGATACACAACTTTTCCCTTTTTCAATGCGAACCAGTTTTGTTGCGCTGAAAGATTGGAAGCCCGAGGGAAGTAAATCTGACATACTTCAGACGACGAAAGTGACTATTTGTATGTTGAATCATTCTACCATTATGGTAGGCTGTATTTTGAGCGGAGAAAATTTGCCCAAAATGAATTGCCGTTTTTGTTTTGTTTTAGCGTTTGTATATTAGCTAGATATGAGAAGAATATCATGGGAAGGACAATTCTCAACTGTGTTTATGAATTATATTTTGGAAACAGATAAAATAAGATAATCATAGTTGTGCCAACTACGTTATCGATACTTAACATCAAGATATTAACGGACAGTGCCAGCGAGCTATTCTGGCTGTCTCATGCGCCTTCAGCGATTGGTCATTCAACCCGCGCCATTTTAGATTAAGACGGGCATTCTCATTGGATAACTATTTATAGAAACCATCTCAATCTTTATGCACAACCACGTGACCAATGACTTGGCCCGGCCGCGTTTTCGATCTCAAAATCTACCGTCTAACCGGGAACATGTTGCCGCATCAGCTACTACAGGCTAATCAAGTTTAAGATTCTGGATAACAGGCCGTAATTCTGTCCTCTTGTATGTTGTAACCTTGAAGATAGACGGTTTTATGTCTCACATTATGTATAAATTCAATGTCTGAGCGACAATAAATCAAGCTAGCGGGGTTATTTTATGTTATTTACCATACTAACATCTATGTCGATACATGTTTTTAAGAAGAAAAAAAAAAGAATATTTCGTTTTCGATTATTAATCTTTCCAACTTTTGCCCCTTGTAACTGACTCGCAAATATTTGGTAAACTGAAACCTAGCTGCCTCTGTGGTTCTTTTTCCTTTATATAGTAACTATAAATGTCCAATTTTGCAATTTTAAATGACATATTATCACAGAAAAAGGGGGAATTGCCCAAAGTTCCGTATGGAATACAATGGGAGGCAACCAGTCTAGGTATATACAAGAAGAAGGAGAGGTAACTCTGCAGTAACCACAAAATATAGTATCTTCAAAGAAGCAAAATTTTCGGAATGTTTCACCAACGTATATATTTTGTATTGCTTCCTAACTCAAATCGATCCCGGGGGAGTTTTACCCTGATAAAAAAAAATACCGGTCATTGTCTTAAAGATAGTGCCACGGCACTGTAGCTCATCTGTCTGTAACTGGAGAACGTAGCTGTGAGAAATTTTTACTAAAGAACTGCAATAGATGAGTTTCTAACTTGTGTTGTCCCCCATGAACACTAAATGATCCATGCAGGTATTCCTGAGATTTCATGATAAAGTTTCATGGGAAATTCAAGATGCGGCCATATTGGATTTTCGAATCGGACAAGAAAAGGTATCTTGCTCAACTTGACCCCAAGGGGAACCTGTGTATCAAATTTGAGAAAAATCAATGCAGTAGTTCCTGAGAAATCCATGATCGCGATAGCAAAGTTTCATGGGGAAATCCAAGATGGCTGCCTGGTGGCCATATTGGATTTTTGAATCAGAGCAGAAAAGATATCTTGAACAAATAGAAACCAAGGGGAACCTGTGTACCAAATTTGAGAAAGATCCATGCGGTAGTTCCTGAGAAATCGCAATAACAATGTTTCATGGGGGAATCCAAGATGGCCGCCTGGTGGCCATATTGGATTTTTCAATCAGAACACAAATGGTATCTTGCACAGCTAGACCCCAAGGGCAACCTCTGTACCAAATTTGAGAAAGATCCATACAGTAGTTCCTGAGAAATCACGATGTTTCATCTGGAAATTCAAGATGGCTGCCTGGTGGCCATATTGGATTTTTCAATCAGAACACAAATTGTATCTTTCACAACTAGACCCCAAGGGGAACCTCTGTACCATATTCGAGAAAGACCCATGCAGTAGTTCCTGATAAATCGCGATAACAATATTTAACCGGAAATCCAAGATGGCCGCCTGGTTTCTGAATCAGACCACAAAAGTATCTTGCACAACTAGACCCCAAGGGGAACCTGTGTATCAAATTTGAGAAAGATCCATGCAGTACTTCCTGATAAATCACGATAACCAAGTTTCATAGGGAAATCCAAGATGGCCGTCTGGTGGCCATATAATTGGATGTTCGAATCAGAGCAGAAAAGGTATCTTGCACAGCTAGACCCCAAGGGCAACCTCTGTACCAAATTTGAGAAAGATCCATGCAGTAGTTCCTGAGAAATCACGATAACAATGTTTCATCTGGAAATCCAAGATGGCCGCCTGGTGGCCATATTGGATTTTTCTATCAGACCACAAATTGTATCTTGCACAACTAGACCCCAAGGGGAACCTCTGTACCAAATTTGAGGAAGATACATGCAGTAGTTCCTGAGAAATCGCGATAACAATGTTTCATCTGGAAATCCAAGATGGCCACCTGGTGGCCATATTGGATTTCTGAATCAGACCACAAAAGTATCTTGCACAACTAGACCCCAAGGGGAACCTGTGTATCAAATTTGAGTAAGATCCATGCAGTACTTCCTGATAAATCACGATAACAAAGTTTCATAGGGAAATCCAAGATGGCCGCCTGGTGGCCATATTGGATGTTCGAATCAGAGCGGAAAAGGTATCTTGCATAACTAGACCCCAAGGGGAACCTGTGTACCAAATTTGAGGAAGATCCACACAGTAGTTCCTGAGAAATCGCAATAACAATGTTTCATGGGGAAATCCAAGATGGCCGCCTGGTGGCCATATTGGATTTGTGAATCAGACCACAAAAGGTATCTTGCACAACTAGACCCCAAGAGGAACCTGTGTACCAAACTTGAGAACGATCTATGCAGTAGTTCCTGAGAAATCGCGATAAGAATGTTTTATCTGGAAATCCAAGATGGCCGCCTGGTGGCCATATTGAATTTCTGAATCGGACCACAAAAGGTATCTTGCACAACTAGACCCCAAGAGGAACCCATGTACCAAATTTGAGAAAGATCCATGCAGTAGTTACTGAAAAGTAATGATGACAAGATTTCACTGGCAAATTCAAGATGGCCGCCATGGCAGCCATATTTAAAATCGTATCGACACGGCATGAACAAATTCTGGTGTACTCATTGGGGGGAACATGCATGCCAAGTTTCAGCTTAATCGGCCAAGCGGTTTCAGAGAAGAAGATGTTTACGGACGACGGACGACGGACAGTCAGGCCATGACATAAGCCCATCGGGCCTTCGGCCCAGATGAGCTAAAAATGAATAACACGAATATGTTATGGTTGCAGTATGGCGACGGTCGATCTTCCATATAAGGTTACATCAAAGTGTCTGTGGGAGTAAGAGGATCCCAACAATAACTTGATGGTGGGATGAAATTCCCACTCGAGAGAAGGAAAATACATTCCAATCGATTTTCAATCTCGAGAGTGAGAAACTTCATGTTTAATATGAGATTCATTTTCCCCATATAATTTAAATCATTATTCAATTAGTATTTTAGTAAAACTATCAACGAGACTCTGAGAGAAATGTTGCTGGAGCGCATCATGTCTGCAGATGGTGTCGAGCGTCGCGATTGGTCCGCCTATGTCGCGCACGCGCTCATTCCATACGTGTGTGAGACGAATGATTCCAGCCTGTTATCCGGCATAGGTTTTACAGAGTATTATATGGGAAATACTGACCCATCTTCATTTTATCCAGCCAATTTCTACGTTCCCACTTCGAACCCACCTTGATTTATCTGGCCCCCTTCAGTGTTCAAAATCCGAGGTGTAGATTTCACCTACGAACGGGAGGCAACCAATCAGAACGTACACGTCGATTGTGAGTAGAGTGACATCATCCTTTATTAGCGGTGTCCTGACCTATTTAGTGGGCTAATACATTGCTTCTATCAACCTCCCCACAGCGCATGCTCCATTTCGCAGGCTCCAATAACATCCCTGCCTCCAATAGCGGAAGTTGACCTTTACTACGTTGCTATGACGTATAGGGGAAACCAACCAACGCACGGTTCAGTTTGAATCCGACCAAACGACTCCTTTAGTGTTGCACATGAGCGAACTACTTTTCATATGCTCTGTCCAGATAAACAGGGAAAATTATCTCCAGATAATTCTTTTTAACGCTAGGTCAACGGAGGTATTATGCAGACTTGAAAAGTAATCAAAATTTTCGTTAAACATCTATTTTACTATATATGATGTCACTTCCGGCGATGTGCGCGAAGGCCCCGAATCCGGTCCAAAAATCTGACTGGTGGCTGGGGTGTTATTAGACCCCCAGCGAGGTGGTTGTGCTTCTATTAGCCCACTATATAGGTCAGCCAATCAATAACGCTCTTGTGCGACCCATTTCGAATTTCACATGTTTTCGAGGTCAGTGACGTCTCGTGTCTGTTTATAAGTTCTTTGAACATGGAAGGGGGCCAGATACATCAAGGGAAGTTCGAAGTGTGTACGAAGAAATTCGCTTGATAAATTGAAGATGATACTGACCCTGCCAGTCTAAAAGGTCTTGGTCGCGAGATAATGTCAAGGTCAAAAGTCGATGTTTCATAACCACGAAATTAAACCATGAGCATGAAATAATGTCACGACGATACCTACGTGACTTCGCTCATGGAATAATGTCACGACGATACCTACGTGACTTCTCGCTGGCACAAGATTAATATTCCAAGGTTCATCTGTATAAAATCATTAAAAAACTTATCTCTTCATTGCTTCCGGAAGCATACGAGTCGAACGAGAGATCATGGTTCAAAAATTCCTTTTAATGGGCTGTTCTTCTTCAGTGCATCCGTTTGTTCGCCGCGTGTTACACAGTCTCGCACAGGTAGAGAGAGAGTAGTTGCGATAATCCAAACCACGGCTGTACACGAAAAATCACAGCATGTCAAAAGCAGGTGTTTATTTCATGAAATGTACAAACGAACTACGCAGGGATATTGTGAAATATTATTCGTAATGTGTTATGGTTTATCTGAATTCAAATGATTGTCTGCTCTGAATTAAAAAAGAAAAAAACCCGAATACATGCTTTGTTAAGTGATTTTTTTTCATCTGGACTAGCTTCCTTATTGTGTAATTTCCTTATGAACCTATAGGAGCTCAACAAACATAATGTCAACTATCACACATGTATAATGGTCGTGTACTAGGCCCTGCGTCTGACGGTATTCCACAACGAAGAGAAAGTTCTTGTGAAAAATGATAGATATATGAAACTGAAAAATTAGGACAATACACAACTTTTTTAAAAATCTGAATCTAAAGAATAAAGAAAAATACGATCCCAATGATCATTCCTATAAATATATTTTCCGAATACCGGCGACATAATAAATTCAAATGTCCAGGTCCCATCATTGTCGTCTCGTCTATTACAAACTGAGTGATTTGACTTCGACAGTTTATAACCAGCGGTTAGAATAATTAAGTTTTTGATGGAAAAAAGCGTCCAATCACGATCTTGCTGGAGGTGCAAAACTAAAGAGCTGACTGACTTTATAGCTTATTTTTGGACGTTATGGTGGAGCAAAATTAGGTACTAAGGATCACGAGTAAATACAAAATGGCAATCATGTGGGGATCTCAGAAAGTCGCGCTATCAAATGTTTGACAGTTGTTTTACCCTCTCGAGACATCATATTTAATAGTTTCCGAAAGAAAAACAAACATTTTGTACAGTGTTCGATTTTTGAATCCCAAGTACAAGACGTTGTGGGAAAATGGCGATCGGAATACCAAACTCCCCACAGTTATTCATCATGACTGCTTGAGTTCATGAAATTTGACCTTTCATTCACTCGCCACGACCTTCGATCGCATCCTATCCACAGGCCCGCAAAACAAGAGATATACAAGAGGTTTATTTATATAAAGCATGGGGTTATATATAGAGACCCCCATATTTCGACACTTCACCCTAATACCACCCCACCCCCAAATCTCTTGTTTTGCGGGCCTGTGATCCTATCGGAGCTCCTGAAACACCTTCGCCGATAGTTCGCTTGTTTTTTCTTTGTGCATCTCGGAGTCGTAATTGCTTGTTGGAGTGTTAAGTCACGTCAACAGTCGACCATTATTTTGGGAAACACGAAAAAGCTAAACATTCAAATAATTTTTCGAGTGTCACATGACTTCAGTTTCTTCTATAGTGAAGGTGGCGCTAACCTATCTGTCTCCAACACTGAAGAGGTAGTATATGCCGGGGTGGCCAGCCCAATCATCAGGTTGTTGAAATGCATGTTGTAGGCATTCCTTCACTTTTCCGTATTAATTTCATACGTTATAGAGACGAAATATACTTATACAAAATCCCCCAGTATTCAAAAGAACCACAGTGACCCTATCAAACTAAAGCCGACCTCTTTCTTCCCAACCTTTTCAATATCGAGTGTTCAGAAAATACCAGCCAAATCTTTTAACTAAGTTTTTGACACAGATTTTATTTCAGTGTGCCCTCACCATATCATATATTTTTTTCACCTGTATCAGGACATCTAAATTGTGGTACTTCAAAGACGTGACCTGAATCTACAAAGTAGGAGATTGTGCGGTTAATTTGTTTTCCTATCTCATATGTGAAACGCGATCCGCAAGAATGATAAACTACATAAGCGACCGTAGGTCACGTAAAAAGAAATCTGACATTTGAAGTGTGAAGAGATTTATCTGGCGAAGTATATCAGTTATGATATTATATTGTAATTCATTATTCCACTTGGAGAGACAGTAAACATCGTATAACGTGACCGGACAAATCAACGTGTAAGAATGTTACAAGATAACATTTTATAGGTTGAAATTTGAAGAAGTAGAACTAGCAGATAGCTAGTTTGAAATAATGACTAAAATACAAGTGTCAGTCCGTCATTCCACATTCAGCCGCGGTCCATTAAAGGATCTCCGCGTCCATAATCTAAAGACTCTTTTCATATAACAGCATTAAAACCAAATTTAAAAAAAAATCACAGTTTGCATAAATATCGGCTAATTGCCTGCAAGAGAGAAGCGGTCAACAGTCAAATGATGCGGGCAAGACATCATGATGTTCCAAACATATGAAATCCGTATCGCTGGTCAGCATTCTTAATCTGATGTCCGTTGCAAAGCCGCCACCCGGAAAATGATGCATCTCAATCAAGCTCCGATTGTGACTGTTCACATGAACAGAACGAGGATCCTGGAGTACATATGTTCACACGCCCCCCAGCCCCGGACCCAGCGGAAACAGACACAAGTCACGAAACGCAACGCCACAGTTCCTGCACGCGACATGCATCGACAAACCCGGGAAACTCGGATTGGAGGCGTTTGGTGGCATCACCCTGTTCTACAAGTTTCCGCAACAATGTCCTGTGACGTTGATCAAAATCGTCTAAAGTTCCCAGGTCTTGAAAACAGTCAGAACATTTGTGAATGCCAATAGATCAAAAGTCTCTGGCATCGTAGTGAGTACAAATGACACAGTTGTCACATTGCGTCATTAGCAGTTGTCAGGACACCAGCTTATGTCACAACTTGTGTCATTAGTGGATGACATTAACGGTTTATCATGTATCTATTTACATCTCAACCAAAGAGCATATAGGTAACCTATAGCTAGTCAGGGGAACAGTAATTATTTGATGCAAACACTTCATATATGACATTTCTCCTTTCATGCGGAGTTACCCAGTAATTAGCTCCGCGGGGTGACGCCAGGGGCGCTGTTATCAATCACAAGTTGAAGTCTGAGCGGCTACATCATGTGTGAGATACATTTGCACCATTTTTATTGGCCCCCAGTCGTGACAATAAGTGTAAACATGCCCGGTATCGCGTGATAGAGTGACCATTAAGGTCACAAATCAGGAAATCGTTGTAAACCAAAAGTTTTCTTCGAGTGGAGTTGGTGAGTAAGATTTCAACGTCGCTTCAAGAACTTTTCAGTCATATCACGACCACCCAGTCACATTATCCTAGGACCGGTCCAACCAGTTCTATATCTATCGACTATTCCTTTCGAATTGTTGGCAAGAACACACGAGTTTTACATAGCGCCAAGCCGAGATGGTATCTGCATGAGTTTACCATCGCGGTTTACTGAGATTAGTATGGTAACTGTCCTCCCATAGAAAAATCAATGCAGTAATTGAGGCATACTGAATCATTACGACACGTATTTTAGGTGCAACTACCAAACACGATGAACGGTCTGTGCGAATTTCTGGACAATCCAAGTCGCCTATGTTAGTTATGTTACTGCTGAATGATAGTTCCAGCAGCAATGCAGAATTAATCTATTATGTACAGACGAATCTACTCTAACTGTCATCTGCTGATCTCTCTATATCAAACAAATTCCAGTAAAAAATGTTCTTGGAGGCGGATGTCAGTACATGTTTCACTATCCTTGTTAAGGTCTGAACTTGATCTACAGTCAATCAGCTAACAGATATTTCTCTCTGCGTCTTCAAGCAGTTTGGTGCCAGTTGACAAGTTTGAAGCCACGATCAACTCAACCCACAATGCAATGTGTATATGGCAGGGAATAGTAATGAGCCATTGCTGAGCATACTATACTCCGAAGGAATCGCAGATGATTTAAATACTACACAAAGTAGATTATTTCAGATATCTCCAGCTATTGAATCACCAGTGAAAGAATATTCTGATTTGTTTCAAGGTAATGGGAGGACGAAAGACTTGAAATTCACATTTCATATCGATAAATCTGTTACTGAATCTCAGCTTCGAGTTGCTTTCCACTTGCGCACAAAGGTCGAAGCTATAATCAACTAACTTTTGGAACAAGATCGTATTGAAAGAATGGATGGATCTTCTCCATGGGCTTCACCTATCGAGCGACGCCAACATCGAAATATTCTGATCAGATCAAACTGTCCAAATATCTATACAGAGAGAACGTCACATCACACCCAAAATTGATGTCATCATAGGTGATGACTTAAGTTTCTTCGAGATCTCTGGATATTCTCATCTTGAGCGGGATGACGACTCTCGCTATATCGCAACTTTCTTTCTCCATATCGGCTTGTTTCAGTACAAACCTCTGTACTTCGGAATGACGTCAGCTGCGGAAGTTTTCCAGGACTATCCATCAGATTCTGTCTGACCTCAAAGGAGCACATAACATCAGTGATGACGCCATCATCTTTGGTGCGACTCAGCCCACGATATAGCTCTGGTGTCGATAAAAACGTGTTTTCAACAAGTCTCTCGACTTCTATAGCTACATTTTCTTGGATAGAGTCTTTCCACCTGATCAATAAATGTGCATGCTGACCCAATTTAGGCTATCTTGGATTTCGCCACAGACAAATAACCTCATTTTGGACAAACGTTGGGTAATGCAACAGATCAAAAAGCTATGAATTCAGTTGTTGTAAAGTATTGGAAACATGCTTTTTGTATTGTTTTCGTGCGCCACAACCAACGACTGGAGACACTCTCTCCGAACTGTTGTCCAGCGCTGAAATACAATGTCCAGAATGAAAGAATGAATTGCCGGGGTAGCATTATCCTGGGTTAAACTTCTCATGTGATTCCCTCATTGGGCAAGTGAAAAAAGTGAAACCGTTAGGACATTTCTCGGGGTGCAGTAAATAAGTTTGCCAAGTTTGGTCCGCATAATTCTTAACAACTTCTTAACTCGGAACAAATACAGACAGACAGAAAGACACCTCGTAGAAAAAGATACAACAGCTCAGTTACTTGCAAGCCATATTCGTGTACAAGCGTCAGTCCTCCGTTAAATTCGATATAAGAGGGTTCTAACTGACAAACGCCTTGTCCAGTTTCATTAACAGCTTACTTTATTTTGGCAGGTTTATGTCAGCGTTTCTTAGTGTTTGTTTCTAAGTTTGACTGTCAGTTCACAAGGAGGGTGTTTTTGACATTTCCTTGTCATATTCACGCCCGAAAATAAGTTGTTTATCGTCGAAAATAAATACCTTGAAGTTTAGCGTGCGACAGGTTGAAGGGCGATCATAAAATAGGGCTTACAGTTTTAGAGGCAGTCGGCGCTCACTCGTTTTACCTGGTTTTCCTACTTGAAACGGAGATATATTATCTATAACGTGTACTAGACCTGCTGTGACGTAGACATTAAAAAACGAATTAAACAGGAAAGGAAAAATGTTCTCGAACAGCAGAAAGCTGATATAACTTAATCCTACAGTACTTTTGTGGGTTCCGAATCACGGGGAGTTGCGGATCACTTTCCCAATGAACGCCTGATATTTCTCGCAATAAAAAATCTGCGTGAATCTTTTCTATGTTCATTGAAACATAGGTTTCTGTGCACTCAAATAAAATAAAACAACCGATCTGCGTTGTCCGTTTCTCGGTCAATTCTGCAAGGTATATGCCTTCGGTACTAGGCAATGGCAAATTTGACACTGGTTCAAAAAACGTGTGTGATTTCTTTAGTGATAAATCTACGAGAAATAAACTGGGTTTAACTGGTAATTTCATTCTTTATTCCAGTGATAGAATCATATTAATGGTCAAACAAAATATCTAATGATTTGCGATAAATCTTAACTCATCAGCATTGTAACATAATGCCGGATTATGAAATACGCGCCGTTTATTCCGTGTGATTACGTGATGGAAAATTGTGACATTGAAGACTTTGTACACGGTCAAATGTCTGATGGTGAACTTACTTTGCCCTCCGACATCTTAGTTATTGTTTTAGAATAATTTTAAAGATTTCAACGTTTTCATCATTTGTGTTCATTATTAAACTTGAGAACAGTTATTTCTATGTCACTTGAATAGTCAGATGCTAAATAAAAGAGTTAAATTTATATTGTAGTCCTGAAGATGCGAGTCGAATTCATCGTGTTGTCCGAAACACGATGGAAACGTGGGTGTATATACTGTCTTAGAAATTTTGAATCTGAATTCGATGCAGTATAATGCAAGAATCCATATCAGGTCCAAAGGGAAAATATTGTTTACATGTTTCTATTGAAACAGGTCTGTCTCGTCCGTGTACAAATAATCACGGTTCGAACTACCGAAATGCTGCGAGAATTAATTTAATTAGTGAGGATGATTGCCCTTTATGGTATGGTCTGGATCAGGCCGTCCTTTGTTTCTGAAGAATTTCACCTCAGTGATGGCAAACCGACAAAGTCCAACCATGTTATACATTATTTCTTTGCCTATTGGGATATTGGTGATAGATGACCGCTCAGGCTGATAAAAAAAAATCCGTTCTCAGTGGCTGCAATCTAATTAAAATTAAATCCTATCTGCTCCCCATTTGGGTATGTAACTTGTAGGATCTAACAGGCTTGCAGTAACTCGCCTGTTAACCAATCCCGAGAGCGCTTCATAGTGCTTTGAAGGGAACATTGATGACAACGAATTTTTGTTGGCTCAGCCGAATTAGCCGACTCGCTGGCTGTCTTTTCACGTTGCCGCGGTCCCGACATTGTGGCACCATAATACGGGGTAGATATATGGACTGATCTTTGGTGTAAACATTGGGGTAAATGGACCCAGTGAACCAATCTCTCTTGCCCGACTGCAAATGGATGAGCCCAGATGCGACCATGATGTCATAATGCTATTAAATATCCATGATATGGGCGCTCAGAACACCAAATTCAATTGAAATACATCCTATATAGCGATATGTACGATTGGGTAGCATTGATAGGATATTAATTTATTAAGATTGCAGTGGCTGTAACGACCGCTAGATGGCGTGATCCGCTTCCCACCAAAGTGATTCGCAACTGCCCGGGATGGTGCCCTGAAACGGACGTGATTTTCTCATTGATTCACAAGCTCGATAACAGAATTGTTTACATACAGTTATCGACCAAAGATTTTCGTAGAAAATAGGACGAAGAATGACACTCACCTGTTAACAAAACGAGCGCCAGCAGTCTCGATGTAAAAAGTGATTCGGAACTCCCCTATTAACTGTATCTGACACGGGTGAGCGACATTATGTCCATTATGCCATATCAAAAAACTAATCGACTCTCTCTGTAAGTCTCTCCGGAACAAAAAAAAAGTGCAAAGCTGAAATTTCTGATTTGACAGCTTATCACTGAGGGAAACTGAGATGGTGTCCTGTGACTCCGAGTGCCGACATATCAGACTGGGTTCATTTCAGACTTTCCGGAAATGCCATGTCCACACAGTTTACAAGTCGTTCCAAAGTTGTACCCTGATAGTAGGTTCTGAAAATATACAGACTTTGCCCAGTACATGTGCCTCCTTATTCTGTAATCTACATGTTGTCAACTGCGACATGTAGATGGTGGCTATAAATTTTTAGGACATACGTTGCCATATGAATCGGTTGAATTCGGTTCAGCAAGCATCAGAACCAACATTCAATATTCATCCGTCGTTCATAAAATAGCTTCCACTCCAATGACCGAAATACCTATTTCGTATGGCAGCACCCATTCCAAATATGTATGAAATAAAAATAACATAAACGCAATATGGTTTCCGACAAGAGATAAGCGGTCAACAGTTTTCGATGATGTCAGCAAGACATTATGATGTTCTTTGCATAAAATGCCAGTACCAACCCAGGGGTGGGTGAGGGACTGACCTCACCCATCCCTGGGGTTAGTACTGGTACTGGAACCCCACCAAGGTCAACGTAAATTCCAATACATGTATCGCTGAAATACATGTATCATGCAGTCTAGGCCCATGCAATTTAGCACTGAAATAATTTTAGTCTCCCCCCCCCCCCCACTATTGACAAAACTGAACAATTTTAGCCCCCGCTAAAGTGAATCTGAATGTTTTCTGCTCCCCCCTCCCTAAAATTCATGGTCCCTATTATGTACCAAGGGTACGCCAGTCCCTCCCTCTACCTATTGAGTTTTGAGAGACACAAATTCATGGTTTAAATGCCGATTGTTTACTTATTGAATATTAATATTTCTCGATGGCGCAACATCTTACAGAATTGTGATGGATTCGTTTTACCGCTGTGTAATCGTGTATAGATAATGAGATATATTCAGACCTGTTAGTCTGATGAAGATTGAATTCCTGGGAGTTGTTCATGCGTGCTATACTTTACCTTCAGATTTGGAGTTGTACAAACACATATAGCCGCTGACCTGAAAACGGTGTTACATTTTCCCTGGATCAGATCTCTTGCTTGTATTTTCAGTCCAACGAAATTGTAATGGTACCACATCTATGAAGGGTGTGGAAAAAAATCCGCAGTCATAAGTACCTTTTAGAGTTTCGATAGGATCAAGTCCATTCAGAGTTATATAGAATTGTTTTGACACCCAGAGTGCAGAGTTCTAAATGATATATCCCAGGCTGATATATCGCAGGCACATGTTAAGATATGCAGATTTCGAAAATATATCCCTTTATACAAATAAACTGTGTATACGTTTTGTTCCTTCCCTGTGAGGCGAAGATGGATGACAGAAGGGAAACAACTCTTTCATGACACGTCTGTTGCCATATTTTATTCAGTTGCAAAAACAGAAAAACAGAAAAACAAACAAACTGATAATGTGAACAGCCTATTCATTTATGTTTGTATTATTGTCGATGTCCAACCTGAAATATGCATGAGCTAAAGGAATCCGTTGATTCAATGCTAGGTGCAGCTGAAGCAGCTAATCTAATCGGCTCCAGACGGCGATAGACTTATTCCAGAAAACTTATTCGATAACTGGCTCCTCGGTCTGCATCTGCAGAACGTAGTCAAATCAAATCTCTATAGCCGAGCCTGGATGTTGTTATGACAGCCGTCATCACATTTGGTAACCCGTAATATCATTTACACGCGTCACAATGCGTCCTCGCGAGCCAGTGTATCGACCGATCTGTTAGGATCGATACACTGGCTTGGTTAGTTACTCATACGAGTTCTGGATATAAACAGATCAAGGAGTTTCTCGTATAATCAACCCAATCAGTGAACGCGCTAAGCTAGTTGACTAGGCCAATCCGCTGCGAGGTATGAGATGTGACAGGTTTGAATTTCATCGCGGGCCAAACTGTTTGATGTTAAGCTGAAATTGACATCGTAAGTCAAAGCAAAAACCGGAGGCTTGGGATACCGACATGCTAATTCGAAACAAGCGCGGGGGATGAAATGTACGAGATTGTATAATAGAGGCATCGACTCAAGAACTCATTCAAATCATCAAAAATGTCCAGGTAAACCCTCTGCGAGGATTTAGAATTTACTTGGACTTGTGAAGATGGTCACAATGAGATTGATTTGGTGGAGTTTGTCCATTTTGTACTACTTTCGCCAGCTTCTTTAGGTAGATTCTGGAATTCCCCTTCTAGACCTGTAAATAAATAGCACGCGGATTGCACCAGCCAATCATTCGTTGACTAGTTGCGGCTTTGCCCTGATTAATTGAAATTCTCATTCGAAAAACATTTCTTAAATGTTACAGAAGTCATTCATATCTGTATTATTTCTAAGTTCAGGAAGTATATTTTTTTAGAAGTGTTATCAAAAGCATTGAAGTTAACGAAACCTCATCACCAGGATCATTATACGCCTGACAGCAGTCGAACGCTCTACTCTCTAAAATTATTTCAGTGAACTGTTCCACTCAAGTTTGAGTGACATGTACCTGTTCACTCAAACTTGAGTTACTTTTCACTCAACTTGAGTTACTTTTCACTCAACTTGAGTTAAACCACTTAAGTTCACTCAGCTTGAGTGGGATCAATTTCTACTCTTATGCTTGAGTGAATGTCACTCATGTTGAGTGCATTTAACTCAAGTTGAGAGAAAAGTAACTCAAGTTGAGTGAAAATCTCACTCAAGTATTGAGTGAGATCAATTTCCACTCTTACTTGAGTGAAATTTCACTCAACTTTTCCGAAAAGCACAGTTCCGAAAACTTTCTGATCACACAGTAATGCAGTTTCCTATCAGCTCAACGAATAAATTCGCTGAGCACGTAGAGAAAATCAAGAATCTAACCTCTTTTACGGTGTAAGCTATTGATTATTACTTTTAGAAAATATTTTGTTGATGAAACAAAGGCTAGCGGGTAGAGAGACATCTTCACAAGTCCAGGTAACTCCTAAATCCTGCAGAGGGATCGATTGATACCCTGACTCGCGAGGATGGTAGAGAGAAGGTTTATATTGCGGAGTAATCTCAGCGCCGAGAGAGTGTTAACGATATTTCAAATGCGGTCAGTGCTTGAAACCAACACGGAAGTCGTTCAGCTGACATGCGCTGTTCGGAGATCGGGTGAAATATTGGATATCGGTCCGCAATAATGAAGACAATCCATTCACGAACCATATTATTAATGATGTAGGGGACCCAAATGCCGTCGTCAACTATGCCGATATCAAAGAGATGTTCAGTTTGATGTTAATTTCTCGCACGCCATTTAAATTGTTAACTTCTGTACAGATGTGAGTATAAACTTCCGACTGACCAACTCGCGAGGAATAAAGCTACAGGTGATTTTGATTGGATGTTGCTCCGTACTGGTATTAGGTAATAAAAGGGCCGGGGTGAATATGTGGCAATATTTAACCGTATGTGCGGATTTTTTTTGATTTTTTTTTTTAACTGATCCATCATCCTTTCTGTCAACACTGTCTGCTGTGAATTTGAAGCTGGAGAAGAACTTTGAAGATTTTCTATAATTCTCTCTAATATAGTTAGATTGAAAATCCAATCTATCAGACTGGAATTAATGACCAATCTATTCGATTGAATATTCCATCTATTAGATTAAAAATTTCAATCTAGTACATTAAATTTTCTGTCTACAACAGATTCATTTTATCGTTTTCAATCTATTAGATTGGATATTTTCAATTCAATAAAAGATTGGTCACTAATTTCAGACGGATAGATTGAATTTCAATCTAATTATTTTATAGGGTAAATTCAAGATGGCCATGAGGGATAGACCAACTGGCTTCGTTTGAAGATGAAAGGTAGATGCCACGAAGATTCGACTTTCGGAAAATCACACAAACAACTTTCGACGGTCCAACGCCATTAAAAAATGGAACGCGCAAAATATGACAGAAAAATAATTAAAAAAATATGATAAAATAACAATCATTGTAATAGCTAATCAGTTTTTAGTCATGTTGGAGTGGGACCCTAATGACCGTTGATTGCCATAAAACTGCATTTTTTTGCTCAGGTTTATTGCCATTTGCGTACACTTCGCCATCCATAAGATGGCTTGCGAATCGTGTGTCTCCATTATCGCAGAGCGATATCCGGTACTTTACCGGATTCTGCTCGGCCTTCATCCGGCGGAGAACAGACTGGAGAAATCTGATAAATTACAAGTTTTCATACCACTTCGGGAACAGATATTGCCTGGGCTTACAAAAGATATAGGTATGAATAACTTTCGTATCACCCAAGAGGCGTTGTAGATCTGTAATTTTGAACAAGTAGGGCAGCACATGACTCGAAAATGGCGGATTACGTTGGGGTTACGTCGGTAGACTTTAGCTCTTTGGCTGACGAAGTCACGTGGTATTGATTTCAGGAAACTCCCTCCTGCAGTTGCCGAAAGTAGGCTGAGAATGGATACACACGATCTCAGGGTCAGTCTTACCGCGTATAGATGACCCAGATGGTTACAGGTTGAGGTTATTGCGTTAGTATTTTTTTCGTACCGAGTCGGAAATGTTCAAAGGTGGTAGGTAGGTCTGCCGTGGTTTTGAGGTAAATGATATAGGACGATTTTATTCACCACAGACATGACCCATACCGGTATAGGCCACTCTCTATTGTTCTTATACAGCTGTGAGAACTATCAAGGTATCGTTATGATTAATTACCGTCTCCCGAATACAATGAAACATACATGTGCTTCGGATGACTCACCTGAATGCATATTCGCCAATGCAATTAACGTCTAGTCTCCCATTAACTGTGACTAATTTTAGGGCAAAAAATAGTAATTAAAACTCTATGTGCAAGAGCAATTGACACAGAGAAGTTCTTTTGAGGTTGCAAGTATTGTATAAACCGAAAACAAAACTTTCATGAGTGATTGATTAACGAAATACTCAGATTTACACTATACATGGAAAACGGATTAAGTTGTCAGACGGCTTTTTTCATCAGTCTTTTTTTAAATTTGGATCTATCGCGCGTTTTTTTTTTTAGATTAATTGTACTGTTGTTAGCTGTGCAGTGGTCCATACCTGAGAGACTAGTAGAACAAGTATACTTCTGTTTGTTCCCAGCGCTGATTAATTTCTCTTCGAGTAAATACAGCATAAAGTCGTGTAAAAAAATCTGATCGAATTCTATGAAACAAATTTACCTATCTGATTGAACAAATATATTGTTTTATTGATCGCTTTTAATAACAGAAAACCGGTGTATCCAGAAGTATATGTATTTTCATGTATTATAAGTTGGCGCCTAGTTTTCATTCCAACCGCGTTGACTGAGCATGCCATCAGGCTTACGCTCATACTATTCAGCTTGTATCGCTGATTCACATCGACAAGTTCGCGCCTCTTGGCCGTAAGGGGGCGCTTTATCTGGTTACCCAATCGCCGTGCCGTAATAGCTCGGAGATAACCAGATTCCATATACTAACCACGATTGGCTAACTACCTCACGTGATGGAAATTACGTCATGCCTTCATCACGACGATCACGACTCTCACGTAATGTGGAAGCCATGCCAATATTTTGAAAGCGACACCGGCCCTCTTACCGTATCTCTCAAAGGAACTTTCCCCGTCTTTATTAACAGTCAACATTCGATTCAAAATCTGAAACAATTGAACCGTGTTTTTACATCACCATTCTAGGCAGCTTGATCTCCTAATATACTCATGGCGATAAAGCGTGGTCTTATCAGTGGGATATTAACAACATTTACTGGGGTTTATTTATTAATTATTTGAAGGTATCAGTGAACAAATGTTTGCAATCAGTTGACGAACCTTACTAAACAATGGAGAAAGTTATCCAAAAATGTGTTCCCTCTTAACTCAGAAATTAACGTAATTAGAGCTGTTTTGCCGTCCGTTTATTGTTAGTTTTGCCGTTAACGACATAGGAACGTTTGAAAAGGGAGAATACTAACAAGGAGAGCAGGGACGTCAGTGATACAAGCTGTTTATCAGCGTACATCAGGTTGTCCAGACTCGCTTGGCTGGTGGAGTCAGGATTGTGTTTGCGCTCTCAATTGGGTCTGTAGCCATCAAAATTACGCACATAAAATGTTTCGGGGGTTTGCTTTATTTTTTCGACTATTTTCTACAAACATTTTCTTGTTTAACAAACAATTTCTTCAGATTTCTCGCATTCCTAGTAGCGTCACAATTTCTTCCATCTTTTTTTTTTCATTGAAAACCAATCTAAATTCTTGGAAACGTTTACACCGCGGTGGAAACCTTTAAACCGCTGAGCAAACCTTTTAAACGCGGTGGAAAGGTTCACTCCACGGTGTAAACGTTTCCACCGCGGTTGAAACGTTTCCACCGCGGTTGAAACGTTTACACGTCGGTGGAAAACTTTACAGAAAGAAATTATGTGATAAACTAAAATCTGTTTGTAGAAAATAGGCGATAAATGACGAATATCCCCAAATAACCAGAAAAGGTAATAAAAATATGTAAAAAAAAACTATAAAAAAAAGTCGATGTCCCCTCTGGGCCACTGTAACACTGGCGCAACTACTGTACAACATTATTTATATTTCGGTTAACATGCTGGGTTGGAAACTCAGATATCATCCTCCCCACAGCGCATGCTCCATTTCACAGGCTCATTTATTATCCCTGCCTCCAATAGCGGAAGTTGACCTTTACTACGTTGCTATGACACACGTACGCACGGTTCAGTTTGAATCCGGCCGAACAACTCCTTCAGTTTTGCACATGAGCGAACTACTTTATATGCTCCGTCCATGAACAGGGAAAATAATCTCCAGATCATTCTTTTTAACGCCGGGTCAACAGAGGTATTATGCAGACTTGAAAAGTAATCGAAATGTTCGGCAAACATCTATTTTACTATATATGACGTCACTTCCGGCGATGTGCGCGCGGCCCCGAATCCGGTCCAAAAATCTGACTGGTGGCTGGGGTATTATTAGACCCCCAGCGAGGTGGTTGCTCAGATATATGCAACGGGGATGAACAACTCGATCATTTTCCATGTATAGTGTAAACTCGATCACAATTACCAGTATAACTTAACAAAAAAAAACAAAAAAAAAGAAGAAAAAAACAGAAAGAGACTTACGAACTTGTACATATAGCGATTCTTATTTACTTCTATTTATATCTCCTACTAATCTCTCATTGTTAATTATTATTTATCTATTTATTTATATATTTATTTATTTATATATTTAGCGCTGGAAAAGATATTCAATAAACAACGTAATGTACCGCGAGAATCGAATAAAACATTGAGTTGATGGGCCGCGAAATCCGAATGGGAAGCGGCCCTTAAACTACAATTTCAATCAAACTCGATCAGTCTGCTTCACTGCAGAGAGAGAGAGAGAGAGAGAGAAGCAGAGAGAGAAGGAGAAAAAGATTATTCTACTGTTTTTATATATATATATACATATATCAGACCAGGAAAAACAAACAAACGACTCTTAATATCTTCTCAAGCACATTTCTACCATGATTTATGTGAAAGTTGGAACGTTAACATGTTAACTTTTACCACTGACTGTCGAAATAAAACAATATCTCAATCTAGACCCGTCAACAAAGATCAGCCAGAGGGCACATAATGAAAATTAATTGGCGGATACTATATACTTACACTTGTTTGAGGTTTTTTCGAGACACAGGTTTCTCTTTTCCCCGATCTGTTTTTGCAAGATTTCTAGAACAAAACCGGTTCGTTTAATTGTCTGGGACGAACTTCTGAACTAATTTGACCTCATTCGTATAAACCTCGATATAAAGGTTATACGGCTTCCTTGTTTAGCCAAATATGAAGCGCGCGGCGGACTTGGGGACTGGATTAGGTGATTGAATCTTGCTTTCAGCGCGAGACCTCTATTTTCACGTCATTATTAATCAAATCACGATGTGACTGTTAATGTCAAATAGCAATTAATTGCATTTGTAGCTTTTTCTCTACGTAACAGAAGCAAGTTTTTTTTATTTTTACTGAGTCGAGCTATAACTATAACCGAAGGCACTCACAAACTAACGGTTTATTGATAACATATTCTAGAAAATAAAGAAATAAAGCACTACTAAATGTATATATCCTATATACTAGTATATTATATTATATAGGCATATATCCAATCATTAGTTACGCGAGTGCCTTAGATCTAACTCGCCCTAAGTTTGTTTCATTTATACACATTATTTTTCATTTGTAAAGAATTTGGATTTTCTGTTCCTTATGTTCTGTTCATTTGTAAACTTTCTTTGTTTTGCGGTTTCTGTCTCCCATAGATGACCAAGCTGCTGTTCATCTAACGCGACTTCAATTTTATAATCTAACTATATGGTAGCCTGACAACGAGAGAAACGAAAGTTAATATTTCGTGGATTGTGATCCATGATGGCTCTCATAGTTTAATTATTTGACGAAAATATGCAAAATCCCATGGATTTATTCGGATAATAGTGCCGATGTGAGTGGTTCAAGAATTGCAAAATTAGTCCATCATTACTTCGAGAGGGAATATAGTTTAATCAACATTCAAGAACAACCAGTTTTTTTCTGCTGATCATATTGTCATCAAGACTGTGGACCTTTTAACTGAGGAATGCACGGAATTTCGTCTCCATTAGACAACATAACGACTTTGGTGTCATGCCTCTCGCCGCCCGTCAATCATGACATTTGGGAATGCTGGAATTAGCAGTTTATTTAACAATAATCGCGTGTTAGCTGAGAGTCTGACTGCCTTAGATTATATTAGGGAAGATTGGGAAACACTGGGACATTTTTCACTTTTTTACAAAAAAAATCCTCTATTATTTTCCTGTAGAGTAGTCTTGTATACTCTAGTTATAACTAATATTTAGTAGGACATACTCACACAAAAAATTCTGAAATATCTGCTGTAAAGTGTCCCAGTTTGCCCCAGTATGGGGACCCTGATTTTTATAGGGGAGTCCCCTAAACCTGTCCAAACCTGTCCCAGGATAATGTCGAAGGGTATTGTGCGATACTAAGGTACGACGTCAATCCGTGATTAATACATAGACGATGCAACATTATCTTCCTACTCACACCTGCGTTCAGTGGCGTCAACAGTGGTAAAACGGGCGTTGATTGACGTTAAGGACGTTATGGTTGAAGTCGGCGGGCGTTACTGCGCTAAGGTAGTAGTCTATAGAAGAGCCAAGGCATCTGAAATTAAACAGTAGGCTGGTTTATTATATGCCAAACAGCAACCGTGTTTTGAGAGAACCTCCATAGAACTATATATTTTCTGAAAGAGTAGGCTCTTGCCATGAAGCTGAGACAGATGTAAACATAGCTGACCGAAATCAGGGTCCCCATAACCCCTACTGAACATGCCCCAAACTTCAGGAAAATCCTCTAAATTTGGCCCAAAATAGGTCATATTCTCTCCCCATCACAGAAAAAACTTGACAATCGATTGCTTTGAAACTCACCGACACTGTGCCCAGTCGAAGGATCAACAAAAATTGGCAAAGAAAATCGGGGGTCGCCCACGCGGATTTCAAGCTCATTTCCCCACTGCAAAATATAGCATTACCACTTTTCTCGACCTTTCAAAAGCGTTTGATACTGTGAACCACGATATTTTATTGTCTAAATTGGATTACTACGGTTTGCGAGGTATTTGCAACGACTGGTTCCGAAGTTATTTAACATCACGATCTCAGTGCGTTTCATACAATAACACATTATCATCATTCAGACGTATTACTTGTGGAGTACCTCAAGGCTCAATTCTTGGTCCTATACTTTTCCTACTGTATATAAATGACATTAACAGTGTTTCACGACTACTTAATATTATCCTCTTTGCTGACGACACAAGTGTTACTTTGTCCAATAATGATCCAAAACTGCTAGCCGACAACATGACAACTGAGTTGGACAAGCTAAACAACTGGTTCTCCTGTAATAAACTATCCCTGAATATTAAAAAGACGAAATTTATGTTCTTCAAACCTTCAAAAAGATGCAATTATGCTGACGTACCCAAAATATCAATATGTGGAAATGAAATTGAACACGTCTTCAACTTCAAATTTTTAGGTGTTCATTTCAATGATAGGCTAAATTGGGTAACACACATCGATGAAATACGTAAGAAACTTTCGAGAAATATTGGTGTAATCAATCATATCAAGTCCTGCCTAAATAAAAAATCTTTGTACATTTTGTATTACTCACTGATCTATCCGTACTTATCCTACTGCAACATTGTCTGGGGAAATACGTACCCAACTCATCTTCAGCCACTGAAAATACTCCAAAAAAGAATCATTCGCATAATAGCTTCAACCGATAGACTCGCGCACACTGACCCACTTTTCGTTGAATTGAATATTTTGCCGATCACTGAACTAAATGACCATCTCACTCTGCTGCTTATTCATAAGTTCATTTTCTTTACCACACTTTTGCCTTTATCATTTCGGAACTTCTTCACAAAAATCTCTGACGTTCACTCGTATGTCACACGCCAATCCAATACAAATCTATATAGACCGTTTTATTCATCTGACCTATCATTTCATTCTACGAGGGTCAAAGGACCTCGAATATGGAACAAGTTACCCCCTGATTTAAAAACATTTTCATCCATTTCCATGTTTAAATCATCATCAAAATCGCACTATATCAGCAATATTTATCCCCCTAGTGTGCTGCTCTAGTATTATTCATATAGATCAATATCAATACATTAACCAAACATAGTTTGCTGATTGTCCGAGGATACGTGTTTGCTTTTATTTATATACTGTTCACACCGCTTACATTCATATCAACATTCACCAGCTTTAACTTATATTCTTATGTATAATCGAACTGTTTCTACAGGGATAGAACAAGCCCTCTGGGGTTTTATTCCCGCCAACTGCATTTTTACAACTATACATTGTACAATTAATTTATCTTGGTGAATAAATGAAATGAATGAATGAAATGAATGACCATGTGCTCGCAAGCAGAAAAAGGCCCCAATTTACAGCCACACTTTCGCACTTCCATCTTCATAGAGAAGCATTGGCCAATCTAACTGGCAAAATACCATGTATTGATTTGAAGCAAATCAACCAGTCAACTGAATGATATTACAAATATTAATAAACAATAAGCCAATAAAAATTCTCATGGGGTCAAACCTGGTGGAATATTAACTTCAAAGATTTTGAGGGGGACCAAAAATCCGCAACTGTGGACTGAGCCCTAAGACGAGCGTCGAGGGGCACAACAGCGGCGGCAGGGGTTCCGTAGCTAAATAATACATAGCCCTCTGAGTATGAGGGCTATAGGTCGGCCCCAGTCACCTCCAGCGAGGGTTTTAGATAATTTTATTACGAATCACCCACCTCTGAAACTGCCGTACATCTAATCTCTATCCCCTCCTGCGCACTATTTTAAAATCTTGCGCACTATTGTGAAATAGTAACGCATATAATCGCCGTCTGAATTTTCCAGTCGAAAACTTCAACTCTCTACGCGCCATGTTGGTGACGTCACGGTATATGTATGCTGGGCCGTTTGCAATTGAACATGGCGCGTATAAAGTGGAAGTTGTCGACCGTAGTCGGATTCCCTTCTGGTTCCAACCCAGGTCCGGTTTTTGGGGCCACCAGGCCGATATCGGCCCAGCCATGAGGGTCTTCTCTACTGGAGTGTTGCTAGATGGCGCCCTCATTCGGTCCGTCATTCGATTCCTTTCCGGTTGACACTGCACAAGACGCCAAAGAACCAACTGCATGATGTATCGACTCGATGTCAAAGTTACGGGAAGGTACAGCAAATTGTTTGCTATGCACTCGAAAATGGGCTCAAATGATGTATCAATGACAAATCTTGCCGATTTTACGCTTGATACAAACAAACGGTGTAGATATGCATAGATACGCCTTTGAGATGGCGTAAAAATATATATAGTTTAATATGCCATGTATATGATATAGGCATATATACCCAGTGTACTACATACTAGCTGTATTTTATTTCTTTATTTTTTCTAGAATATCTTGTCAATAAACCAAAAGTTTGCGAGTACCTTAACCCTGTATCAGGACAAGGTGACTTTCTTGGCGATACGAACTATTTCGTTTAAGCCCTGTTTAATTGGCCAAGCATCGCAACTGGTTTGGTTTCATATTACTGTATTACAAATAAACACATTTGTCAACATATACCAAACAATGAATCTTTTGTTCCGCTCAATCAAGACAAATCTAATGTTAGAAAGGAAAAACTCGAAAATGGGTTAATAAAGTGTTCAATGTCAGAATATGAATTAGCTATCTGTACTCAAATGATCCCCTTGTCAAGTAGGAGAAAAATTCATACGTATACATCGGAATGTTCCAGAAAACTATAGATTCCATTGGTTTGAGATCACAGTTCGGGGGTCAACCAGGTCACGTAGGTCACCCCCACCAGACATATGACGGCTCGAGTCTACCGTAGTCTCTAGCTGGCGGCAATCTGTCAGAAATTAAGCGTCGCTGTGGCGGAAATCGGTAGAGGAAGTCTACCGTAACTGGGGCGGAAAGGTGGGAGGGGGGGGGGGTGGATTTCCCGCCTCTCGACGCCTTGGATCATTCTCGATACCTCATATTCGTGTCACGTATTACCAGGAGCAAGAATGGCCGTCCTGGTGAAGTGACAGTAGTAGAGAACTCATAGAAAAGGTATCATTGATCTTGGAAAGGACCTGGTATGTTTAGACGGGTAAAAGAACAGATGCGGTAGAAGTGCCAAAAATATAATATTGCATATACAAGAAATTGTTCAGTTGGTATGAAGTACAATATTATATTGTATACTAAGAAAAGTTTCAAGGCTCATCATTATCGAATAACAAGGCCGTGAAGTAGTGCATTGCTGCAAAATCGCCAATTTTGAGGCGAAAAGACCTAATATTTCTTTCCATAAACATATGAAGATAAACGATAACCAGAACCAGCTTGATACAGCATACTCGCTGTTCCATTACGTAGCAGTAGACCAAATCTGGTTCTGGTTAACATTTATCTTCATATGTTTACAAAGAACGATAAGAATTGTTTTCACCTCAGAATCAATTATTTTACACGAATGCACCACTTCACGGCCCTGTTACTCAAGAATCATGAGACTTAGTGCCTTGAAATTTTTCTGAGTATACAATATAATATTGTACTTCATGCCAATTGAACAATTTCTTGTAGTGGAAGTATTTTATTTTGGTACTTCTGTATTTCACCTGACCTGGGGCAATTTACTCATCTATAGATACAAGGTCCTTTGCATATCATTAATTTCCGGTTATCTTCGGGAAGGTGATGACCGCTATAGTTCCGGCACACTTCCGGTCACGTTACCGGAAGTGACATTCGACCTGTCCGTATTCCTCCACGGTGATGCGGTCACTTCCTCCGCGTTGATAACGTCACAGATCTACTTTGCAGACAAAAAGTAGTAGTGGTGGCGTGGGCGGTGGTGATGGTGGTGGAATCGGTTGTGGTGGTGTTGGTGGTGGTGTTTGCACATAGGGAGTTAAATTGGAGCGATATGCAAGAGGTGGGAAATATTGACGACGTGTGGCGACTGAAAATCAACCATACGACTCTACAGGAACGCATCCCACGGTACCTCACATTCAGATCCGAGAATACTATGGATTCTCGAACGTATAGCCTTAGTATCTCAGCTGCGCTTTTATTGCAAGTGTTCGTGTGGAGAAGTATACACACGGCCCCTAGCATCGGTTTAAGCGGAATTAGATACGTTAACTCGAGAGCTGTGATGACAGATCAGCTCAAACAAATAACGCATCTGATGTTAATGGATGAGCATCGTGGACGTCTGAGGGGTAAACGTGGAAAACGCAAGAATACGCAGAAAAACTGACCAGTAATGCCGGACGTCGTACGGCTTAAATTTCCCCCCAAAACAATAAACCTACATATATTTGTCGAATGGCATGTGCAGAGGGCTGTCCTCTGTAAAACGTTTCCACCATCAGTCCATATCTAATCTCCGAGTAATCAACATGTCGAGTACGTGTACCTTCTACCAGAAAACCTTCTCTGGTCGCGAGAGTATGCTCAGACATTTTGACTGTAAACACACCAAGAGACACCACCGGCTCCCGCTATTGGTTCACCAAGTGGAATAGAGCATCCCTAGACGATGTCGGTCAGCGGTCCGACAGGGTGTGACAAGATGTCCTGGGTGATGAACTTCTTTGAGGAAGGACTGATCAGCTATACCCGCATTGTCTGGGGCTGTAGTCAGTGGCAGCCCGCCCACATATTCCTCGCGATATCGATCAAGCGTATTACTTACATTTATCTATTATTTTGGCAATTGGCACTGCATGACATGAATGCGTGAAGAATTCGCAACAATATGTTTCCTCCCATACGCATCCTGGGTTATTCTTGGGAGATTGAAGCAAACGAGTTACAGGGTCGCACAGTACTGGAACTCTGAAACATGCAGTCAAAATTTGAAAACGTTATTATGCACGATTTCGACATTGAAATTATACTTGCGGTGTTATTAGGCATAGCAGGTGATTTTCGAATAAAGTGTTTACATGTAAATAAAATTAAAGCACAATTAAGTTCTTCACAAATCAAGTATATTAAACAGCATATAACTTGTCATCATTGAATTTACGGAAGAGTCAAAGGTGTCTGAAATTGTGACCAGATTCTGTCGAGCGGCGACCATTTTTGAAGGTGAAATGATGTAATATTTTCACTGTTTTCCCCAATTTCGGCTATGAGTTGAAGACTCCTGATATTTATTTTATGAAGCAGAATGTGAAACAATATCTATAAATATATATTTTTCATCTCTATAGACAAACCTTTGTATGTGTTTATTACTAAGATGAACAAAAGTGACCGTTGTTATGATGGATGAATCCATGCTTAGCTAAAATTATGAATATTATCTCCCCAGTTCTTTAAACAGTCCAAAGAATTTTCCTAATCAATTCCAGCACACTGTCTCCATCTTCAATTATGGAAACAGTAATGAAATATGAATCAACTCACTGAAGAAATACGCATCTATTTTTGGCCTTGGGCACCATGACCAAGGTAGCACCCATTCTATATATACGGTACATGGTCACAAAGTCAGATACTTCTGATGACGCCATTTCAATGCCTAATGTTATGGGTGGTTATGCCGAACCTTAACTGCGCAAAGCCCCAAATGGCCAAAAACTCCACATGGACGACCCTTAAAATCGCAAAGACAATTGCGATGTTAAGTGTCGATGCGAGTTAATAACCTGTAGACACCATAGGAATGATAATACACTAAAGCAGTTCCATACGCGAACTATATTCATCCTAAATTCAGCTTCCGGTATGGCTACAGCCCGGTACGCACACGTTTTATCGAGCTCCTGAGCTCACCAGCTGTTTGCCTTGCTTAGTCGGAATACATTTGCGTACACTTCGCCATCCATAAGATGGCTTGCGAATCGTGAGTCTCCATTATTGCGGAGCGATATCCGGTATATTACGGGATTCTGTTCGGCCTTCATCCGGCAGAGAACAGACTCGAGAAATCTGATAAATTACAGGTTTTCAAACCACTTCGGAAACAGATATATGCTAGGCTTACAAAATATATAGGTATGAATAACTTTCGTATCACCCAAGAGGTGTGGTAGATCTGTAATTTTCAACAAGTAGGGCATCACATGATTCGAAAATGGCGAGTTACGTTGGGGTTACGTCGGTAGACTTTAGCTGATTGGCTGACGAAGTCACGTGGTATTGATTTCTGGAAATTCCCTCTCGCACTTGCCGAAAGTAGGCTGTAAATGGATACACACGATCCCAGGGTCAGTCTTACCGCGTATAGATGACCGAGATGGTTACAGGTTGAGTCGGAATACAGCCTGGCTATGAACGATATATAATTTTCGAATGTGCTTGCTATGAATTGGAAGGTAAATGTCGAAACCGAACTGTGCTAAAACAACTAAAAAGACGAGAAATAGAAACGAAAAACCTACTCCGAGTACCGGCATACCAAGCTATTTTCTTAAAAGTGCACAGACCGGTCAAGGTGACCCCATTGTAAATTTCGTACTGAGTGGACCGGACAATAGCGTGGACAGCATGGCCAGAAGTGACAAGGCGTCGGGTAATATTACGGAACTATTGGTCGGTTTAGAAAAGAGACTGACTGAAAATATTAAAAGTACCGTCAACCAGCTAGAAAAAATTGAAATCTGGCATAGAAGAGGTGAAAAAGTCTATATCGAACTTAGGCCGCAAAGTTTCAGAAAATTCAGAGGCATTGAACTTCAAGCAAAACGAAGTAAAAGACATAAAGAAAGATATTATACCCTCAATGCAGGCACAATTTAAGGCCGAAATCAAATTTCTTCGAGATAGTTTGACGAGGAAAGACAAACATGATCGCAATAGAAATCTGTTGATTTATGGGGTACCTGAGATTCGGGGAGAAAACACTGAAAATGTAACGCGAAATCTGATGGTGGAAAAACTAAAGTTGGAAGAGAATATTGTAGATAAAATGATTTTTATCGCCTTTCATAGGCTCCCGAGACGAAATCTGGCCCGCTCGAAGGAGAGCGGAGGAGGCCCTACCAACCATCATCATTACGCTGGGTCCGACAGCAGAACGGGATCTAATATATTAGGGTCTACCAGTAACTTTCAGCATAAGAAAATTACGATCAGAACGGATTTACCACCAAAATGCCTGCAATTATGGACAAACTGTCAGATTCGGCCTATCATTTACGACAGAGTACTAAGTGCCAGACCAGGATAAAGGTAAATCACCTCACAGTTGTTCTGGAAACACGGGCAAACCGAGAAGACTGGAAATACGGGCAAACCGAGAAGACTAGAAACACGGGCAAACCGAGAAGACTGGAAACACGGGCAAACCGAGAGGACCAGTGGATGAGATATGCCGCCGAAAGCCCATAAACTGTAAGTAGTCTTTTTCTTGAAACAATACGAACACGTTGGTGTTGAAACACAGGCAAAAATCGTTAAAAATAAAACAAATAACACTTTAAAACAAATATTAAGGAGAAGGGGATCTGAGAGATTTGACATTTCTTTGTCAGGTTGAAATTTTCAAAAAGGCGCTAAATTATCAAGCGCACATTATTTCATCTGTTTCAGATAAAACACAATTAAACACAAGAAAACTATTTCTTTGAATTAACGCGAAAAAAAGACTGTGGAGCAAAATTGGTCAAAAATGTAGTGGATTTCTAGAAGTAAAATTTGGAAATTGAAGAAATGAAGTGACTGTTTAACTCAAGAATAAAGTTGAATCATCTCTTCGTTGAGGGTAAACAAGAAAGATCTACTTGAAATTGTCGGAAAATAGAATGCTACACGTGGTCAAGCAAACTGAATTGTTCAGAAAAATGACGAAAACACATTTCTTTCTGCTCAGGTGGATTTTTTCCGGCCTCGATGCATTAACCCTTTGCACAAAATTGAACACCTGTCAATCAGTCAGTCTGAATGAGACAGTCATTCAACGTGTTGTTGTTGTTTCGTGTTGTTGTTGTTGTTGTTGGCACATGGTCCAGAGGGTTAATGTCATTCATCTACGCACGTTTATGCTCACCCATTTTCACCGACAAACGCTTTCAGAATTTGCAATCGGAATGCAGAACCATTCAGCTGGGAAGGCTACTCACCGAAATTCATTATGTTACCATCTTTGTTGTCTAAATTTGATGTAATTAGACGAATGATCTGTTTTTCCTCAGTTTTATCAAATCTCGAACGATCTCTCGAGAAGCGTGCGACTGGGTATAAGAGTAAGGCGGCTCGAAAAACTAGATCTCCAGTGAGGTTGACAAAAATGCTTTTCTGCAATGAAACTTTCGAATTAAATATTTTGTATGCTAAATATCACCATATTTCACTGACTTATGATGCTTCTTTTGACGATATTCTCGGCATGCCTATTTGGGCGTATGAATATTATTGACGTGATGGCTCACCTTGTTTGAAAGAGAAGCACGCTCTGTCACATTCCGAACTGCGTGAAATCGAAGCGCTGAATTCGATTTCTATATCAACAGATGGACTGAAATGTACGCATCTAACTGTGTATTTGTGGAAAATTTGAATACGATATCTGCTATAGTTTATTTTCTATTGAATTATCTTGATTTCGTTGAGAAGTCAAAGACAAAATGGCGAGATTTCAGCGGTCATTTGTGTAAACGTGCAGGGTCGAAAATGTATATACACCCACCTGCTTCAAGCGAAATGGATAATTTTGCTCGTATGTTCTCCAAAACTTAGTTGAGTCATTTTATTTATCCTTTTCCTGGCCTGTTATAGCATTTATTTTCTGAAAGTTGCTTCGCGAAATTCTTTGTCATTTCATTTAATTTTTGCTTCACAAAGGTATTGAAAACAGTTTTCCAAAAAAAAAAATACATTTTTTGTCATTTCATGTCTCATGGTATCATTGTATCATAAAATTTTGTCATTATAATGATAAGGGGCGTTTTTGGAAATTTAGACTTGGCAAGAATTTTCGAAAATCTCAAATATCCTGTCTGTCCTTAAGAATACTTACCTTATTTTACATAGGTTCCTATTACAAAGGTGAGACTCTTAAAGAAATATAACCAAATATTTTACTTCGTTTAGGGCGATAACCTATTGTTTTTATTACAATTTGTGTTGCCATGTTTCGGCTTTGAGGTCGACGTGGGCGCCGCCATATTGCCTGTGAGATGACGTGACTGATGACGTCAACATTCAGGACAGCGTCACGGCTAACGCTTGATTCAGGGACGTTCCAACTACGGACATTTGAATTACTCTGGGTCCAAGTTTTAATTCGAGGAAAAAACTGGCGCGGCAAATCCCACGGCAGTAATCCCTAAAAGGAAATTGGTTTACGGTATCTCCGCCAATAGAAAAAAAATCTTCCCCAAGTTTTTCAACTGAGACTTGCCCTATTCAATTTGGACAAAAGGGCGTCCTCTGCGATTTGAGTTGGACAACGTTGCTTCTAAGTTCGTAAACATTTTGATGATTACCCTTGAACTACTAAAATCAACCAGAACGTCAGTGAATTTACTGAATTCCTTCTCGTGCGAATTATCGGCATGACCAGCACGATCAACCTTAAATCTCCATGACGTTGTGACGTATTTAGATGAGTGTACACTCATTTCCGCTCATCTAAAAACGTCACGCAGTGGTGCAATGGCGGCGCCCAGTGCACGCCGTGGCGAGCAACAAATATTCAATATTTCTTTTATTTCGCATTCCTTCAACATAAGTTTTATATAATAAGGTTTGGAATACGATTGCTGATAAATATAGTCACACTAAAAAATAAGGTAAGTACTGACATTTACAACACACATGTACTTATCAATTCAAATTTATATATGGTGCCTTTCATACATCTGAAAGACGCCACACCTTTCTTCGGTATATCCTATATATGTAATTGCTGAACTGTGACAGTCATTTGAGCTGTATATATACAATGAAGTTAGAAGAAACTGTTTAAATAACTAGATGTACATGCGTACTTTTGATTGCTCTAGTATATTATTAATTTAGTTGTATTCTACTAGATGCGATGGTAGAGATGGTTCCATTCTTTATTTAAGATCTCTACCTACCAATTGACCTTTATCAAGTGAGTGAGTGAGTAGGATTTAACGTCGTTTTCAACATTGTTTCAGTTATATCACGACGGTGCCTACATGTGCCAGAACACGAGAGTGTCCACAGTTCCTATTATTCTGGACACTGATCAGCCCAGTCAGACCTTTATCAAGGTGTTGCTACGATTGCTTTCTACGGCAAATAGTATTGCACTGTTGATTTTATTTCATGATCGGTACATTTATGCGATTTTTATTCGACTTGATGACCCACAGTACATGCATGGAGTACCACCAGTGCAAATTGATGTCAGTTTGCATGTAGGATTAACTGTCTGCTCAACAGTGAAGTATGGTTATATCTTCCAATCGTGAATCTGCGAGTGTATAACCGTTGACATTTTATACCGGGATCTAGCATTCCAGAGAGGGCATTGCCAATTGTGCCTGAATCGTTTTCTTCGCCACACTTTTAATGAAATGACATGCAAGTATTCCTACATGAAAGAAAATGCTAGAAAATGCAATAGATCGTACAGTTAGAATGAGGCTATAAAACCCACATCAGTCCATTTATTCGTAACGCTCGAGGGGTTGCTATCCTTCTTAGAAATTTTTTGATTCTGAAGGGTGAGAAAAGGGCAATTATTTGATGTTGGAAATTAAAACTCCAGATTTGACATCACTCTTGTTTTCATATATGCCCCCAATGAAGATGATCCCAATTTCTTTGCGAATATTCAATCAGCGATACAAGAATGGGATAGCCAACATGTTATTATTTGTGGAGACTGGAACTTGGTCCAAGATCCGCTAAAAGACGCAATTATTCTATTAACCATCCAAAATCTAGACTAAAAGTTGGTGAAGTCAAGGAACTTTTAGATTTAGTGGATCTATGGCGAGAATTTTATCCGGAGATGAGGAGATATACCTGGCGGCAGCCCACCCCAATCAAACAAGCACGGCTGGGCTTTTTTCTAATATCCCGTGATATACTGCATTGTGTGCATAATGCAAATATTCATCTCTAAAATTTGAAAATCTTCAAAAAGTTCCGTTCTAATGGGAATCAAATTTGTTTTGTTTTTTCTTCTTCAAATTTGGTCTCCGAGAAATTTTTTATGTAACACAAGGTTGTAAAATAGCAATTAACTTAGCCATTGCTGTTGGATCTTTTAAATTCTTATGAAACATAACAGTATGTACTGGAATTAAAATGTATTTGAATTATTGTTCCACTGCACCCCAGTGCGTTTCCCAGTGCATGCGCCCGGTACCGATGGCACACTGGGACACTTTTTTTTACTTTTTAAAATGTAATTCTGGAGAAAAGACATATATTTTAGAACTGTTTGTGTGATTATGCCGTTAAACGTTAGCTGTAACTATAGAGCATAGAAGGCTACTCTACAGGACAATAATAGCGGAAATTTTTGCAAAAAAAGTGAAAAAAATACTCTAGAGTGTCCCACTCTCTCCTGCAAAGGACAGGGGAGGGAATTTGGCTTAATGTCACACTCAAGTTTGTTTCACTCATATAGTGACAGTCAGTTGGGTTGGTGGAGGAAGCCGGAGTACCCGGAGAGAACCACCGCCCATCGGCAAGTAACTGACAAACTTTCACACATGGACCAGCTGGGCTCGAACCCGTGCCGGTTCAGCGGTGTGAGGCAAAGGACAGACGGTAATCCTAAATTACACGTTGGGCTAAAACAGCATCACTCGTGGTGTGGTCCCGGTTATGTTGACACGGTCGCATTTGTTCACCGAAACAGCTATTTTTTTCCTACAAGACGGAAGGATGATCGAGTACTGTGCTTGATGCGTCCACGTGTTTTGTATATGATTGATGTTTCACACTTTAAATGATACATTGGTTATTCGTCTGACCAATCGCCGACTCCAGTTATTAGTTGAACGAGTATTTCCAGTCCAATCCCAAACACAAAAAGAGGCGAATCGCTTCCGCCCAAGTGATCTCAGATGGCATTCGAAGCTTCTACGTCATCTGCACAAAATACTACAGGCGGTCTTTAGCTGTTTGGGCCTTCCACTAGCGACATTTGCATGTAGCATCTTGAATGAGTCCGGGAACCTTGGATTTATTCAATATTTTTCCGACGTTGGCGTTCATGAGACCTATTCCGTTCAATCTCCTGGCTTCGATTGCATATACCTTTCGTCTAAACGGCTGCAGGAATGATCTCTGCCCCACCGTAGTAAAAATGTAAAACGGAAGGAACACTTCGTATGATTCGATGATATTCCATTGGTTTGTCATTTTGATTGGCATGGATCACCAGCGCGTGATGGATAATGCATGAATGAAAGAACGTACCGGTTCTATTTTCAGGTTGTAGTCATAGATAACTACCCTTCCCATCCCCGTCATTTTTTCAATGAAAAGTCCGCCATTGTGTTGCTAAGCCGCGTCACAGCTCTATAAATTTGATAAAACTGCTCTACCCAAAAAGAGTTCGTTTGCGTTTGTCTTCATATAATACCGTACTGATGTTATTCATGACATAATTGAAATATATAATGGCATGGTTGACATAACTGCACAGTTAGAAACTAAATTATGTGACCTGTTTCGCGTAATACACCGCGCGTATAATAATGTAACAGCTCATTACATTTTTGTTGCCTGTGGGTGAGATTAGATTTGGAGCTGTTTGTAAAAAGCGGAAAACGAATCGAGGCTTGGTGAATGCTATCCCGTTGTCACGAAAAGCCGCGAGTGCCGGTTCGGCAAACAGTCAAATATCCATCCATTCGCAACATCTCGGGGATCTCCGGTGGAAGATAGTCCCTCCAATGCCATGAACGCCATATTGGAATATCACCAGGTCATGTGATTGCTGAATAGATCACGTGACTATACTCTCTGTCCCAGCAAATTTATCCCAGATGGTTTGTCTGATTTATCACAAAATAAAGACGGTCTGAAACTTGTCAATTCATATCAAACCTATATGGAGAATTTCTAGGTTAACTCATGCTCCATCGTTCGTCATGTTGTTGTAACGTTGGACAAGTCCAACCTCAAGGAGGAGCGTCAGATGGAATTCTTAACCCAGGGGAGATAATCTCGATGAATTTGAACAGTCGAATCGAATTAGCTCCCTTCAACCCCATCCAAATGCATGAATTGTTTCCAATAACACCGGACGGCGCAACAGTACTTGCCACCCCAACCTGTAACCATCTGGGTCATCTATACGCGGTAAGACTGACCCTGGGATCGTGTGCATCCATGTTCAGCCTACTTTCGGCAAGTATAACGGACTCCCCTGAAAACAACCTCACGTGATGTCGTCAGCCAATCAGGTATACTCTACCGCCATTTTCGAGTCTTGTGCTGTTTTACTTCTTCAAAATTACAGACCTACAACATCACTTAGATGATGCGGAAGTTATCTGTATCTCTTGTAAGCCCAGGCAATATATGTTTCAGAACTGGTATGAAAAACTTGTAATTTACCAGATTTCTAGAGTCTGTTCTGCGCCGGATGAAGACCGAACAGTATACACAGTAAAGTATCGAATAGCGCTCCGCGATAGTGGCGACACACGATTCGCAAGCCATCTTATGGATGGCGAAGTGTTCGCAAATGCTTGCCACCCCTGTCGACAGTTCCATCTGCAGTGGACTGACCCTCAATGGCGCTGATTTCAACTGGCAGATTCGAAAACAAACTATGACATCACTGGGACTATATGGGACTATATACACTGGGACGTGTTTCATGTTAAAGCTAAAACTTTGTCATATATTATCTTTCTATGGGCCATAACAGATAGGATTATCAGTATTTTCGACATAGATTTGGGATATATATAGTGTATAATTTGCCGATCGACGGTTCGTGCGTCCGGGTTTGTGGTTTTGTTTTGAGTCATGCGCGCTAGACGATTTCGGCACGTAACAATTGGTGATTCAAAGGAAATTCATGCTGTAGACTCCCGAGTGTATAGAATCGGTCCCCGTCGTAGATTTCCGCTTGCGGTCCCGAATGATATCGATCAGTGTCTGTTGACGGTGTTGAGACCCAAGTACAGTTGTCTCATTGGCGGGGAGTTGGGGAGTTCAAACCGTCAAGTCTGCCCATGTCAGTATAAATTTGGATGTTTAATGCAATTTCAATGTTTAATGCACTTTCAAATGACAACATCGAATCAACGTTCAAATGCCGACATTGAATCAACGCTCAAATGCCGACATTGATTCAATGTTCAATTCCGGACGTGCAGTCAACGTTGGAATGCCCATGTTGAGTCAACGTTGAAAAGAGCTTGAATTACAATCATTGAATCAAACGTTCAAATGCCGACGTTGAATCCACGTTGGAGGGTCAAAGTTGAGTCAACACAGAAACATTAACGTATAAACTATTGACTGGATTGTCCCAACATAAAGTCGTTTTCCCTTCTATCTTTTTCTCAAGAGGTCTGGGTGAGAAATTATTCGTCAGTATTCTCCATTGAGTGGACTAAATATAGATATATATTCAGCGTCCTACCCCTTGAACATGAATGATTTTTTCTTAGGCTCCCTCAAGACGAGATTCGAAACTGGGTACTGCCCATCTTAAGATTGACAATATTCCATGTTAGGGTCACAATGACAGATACTGTACAGATCCAGTGACCATTGGACGGAAATGGAGTGTTGTTGTACCTGTTATATTGTCCTGTGTATTTCCTGAAGATTTGTCACATCGGGTATCTATTTTTTATTAAAGGTATAAAATGATTTATAAGCCTCAATTTCAAGTCTCCATCCAGAGTAAGTGACAAGATAATAGATTGGAACTGAGAACTGGACATCGTGGGAACGGAAATGATCATTTATAACCAATTAACTAATTATGGCTAATTCTAACCAGATGGTAAATTCAGTAAAAGTTGGATGGGGTCGTACAATATGTGTTGGTGTCAATAATTAAGGAGCCTACATTTGAAATTAAAAACAGGTTATCGGTATAGTTGCGGTAAAATACGAAAAAATCAGCAACCTTATATAGTAATACCAAAAATGGATTTCTTAAGTTTCGTTTCGTACTGACAAAATGCGCAATTTGGATATTGTTAACGCTCAGTGTCAAAAGTGACGGAAAACAGCGTTGACTGACGTTTGATATTGGGCTTTCGTCTGCTTCTTGACTTTTTTGGTCTACATTTTCGTATGGATTTTTTAATATATCTAAAATATACATTGAAGCAAAGTATTTCGATGTAATATCACGGCAGATATGGTGACTTTGAAAACGTCAGGCTAGTTTTAGTTCAAGACGTCATATTTTAGATATGTTCAAAAAAATTCAATGATAACTTGGGTATTTGGTCTGAACGTACCATGGCTTGTTGTGCAGAATTAAACAAACTTAATTTTTGGCTTTATGAACGTGACACTTATACTATTCCTTTCATATAACATGTAGTTCTTACTGGAAACCAGACGACTGACATATCTTGTAAGCCATCGATCTCTTCTAAATATTCTTGATTGAACCAGACAATCACCGTGTTATCGTCTTCATATATATACATAAGTCGAATTATTGGTTCAAACTGCGAAGTGTGAACGGATAAGTCGGCTTGTGTATGAAGAGGTCTTTTAGCCGTGGATCGGTATTTTTTTTCAAATCATGCAACAATTATCTAGAAATTTGTCGCCAGAGACCCGATTGTTTTCTAGGAAATGGAACATGTCAGATTTTGTAATATATCTTCAACGATATTGTCTTTTTCAGACAGCACACTGATAGTAATTGGAAACTGCCCTCACAGTTTGTCAAATCAACGAATATTGTGATTTTCCCGTATTTTCCCCTTGATATTATGGGAGCCCAACCTCATTATTGACCGCCGAAGACTGCACCTGCGAAACGGTCGCTTATGGACATTCTTTCTCTGAAGCCCCGTGGGGCTTCCGGGACTGACCTGGGATGTCGTTGTGCACACCACAGGTCATCGTAAGAATAGACCTCAGCTCCTCAGACAGCTTGACGTAAGAGGCGACTAACTGAGGCACCCGTGGGGTTCCCGGGTGTGAAAAGGAATAGGACCTCACCCTGTGTGGTTCCCGGGTGTGAAAAGAAATAGGACCCAACGTCGTGATACGACTGAAATATAGTTGAAAGCGACGTTAAATCATATTCACTCACTCACTCACTCTTTCTTTGAATTTTAGTTAATGTAAAATAAAGAAATTGTCAACTGGAAACAGTACCTACTGTAAATGTCAAATGCGGTAAATACTATCAATCTAGGTAAACCAAGATGGTAATTCAGGAGAGTATACCATCTAGACGTGACGCTATGAGAAAAAACGTGCGAAATGTTCGCCGATATTCTACGAGATCCCATAATCAGGTTAGGGTCAATCCATATCTTCCCATACAAGCGTTTTTTAACGAATATTTAATAACTCCGGTATAATACCGCTTCAAATCCTGAGATAGTTAGAATTCTATAATATGCAAAACATTTCCAGAAATTTCACTTTTAGCTAAAAAGTGACTATGCGTGGATTCTGGCAAAAATATTATTTTCCTTTCCCATTTTCTCACATGGAATGCTTGCACCTACTAACCAAACTATACGTTTAAGAATTTCATCATCAGCAACATTGTTTTGTTGAAGTTATTCACGAGATCAATTTTTCTGCCGAACGGTGAGATTTTTAATTTAACGAAAGTTGTAGAAGTACGATCCTGAAATGAAGTTTTATTATTTGACGCATATTTTCATGTTACTGATTAATTATTGGTAGCAAATTTTCGAAGAAAATACACCGAGAAAGTAGCAAAACTTGCGTGTTTGATGGTTTTTTTTAAATAAATTATTTGATGCAAAACCCTGAATGTAAACTCGCCAGTGTTTTTCAGAGATGCCAATAGATATCCGAACTATCGATTTATCATTAAATGTGCATTCGATCCTGATGATATCAGATGTCGATAGACCGAACTGTGGCCGTTGGTCCTAACTGATAATGAGCCAATCACGACAATTTCTGCCTTTTTACTTTGACAATCATTGACGGTTAGTTCACGGATATTAACACCTTCTCATGGCACGATCTTCTGATATTTTCTACCGCCTAACAAAGCCAGACTTTTCGACTGTAGGAAACCCTTTAATGTTATTTATACCACGCACACTGTCTGGAAATGATGCCATATTTGGATAATGTTTCCCGAAAATGTTTCCTATATTAGTCCAAGGGAAATTCGCACGGGATAGATATAGTACTGGATTCAGATATAATGTTCCGTGATATTATATGGGTTTACTGAGATTGTAGATAATATATGTATGCGAGAAACGTTGAAAAAACAAACTATGACGTGCTAAACGGCAGATTAATTTCTTATATGTTTCCTTGCACGATAACTGTTGCAGAATGTCACGGACAAGACTGCGGATACCTATCTTCAATCACTGAACTATAATTAATTTATTTTTCTCATTTAGCCACCAGACCTGTTCCGGTTGAACGATGATCTAACTACATTTATGCCAGCAGTCTGTTAAAAACAGTTGAATCATTTCAACTTTTCTTGACATCTGTCAGAAATTATTAAGCGTGTACAGCGCACTTGATAGCATATCGTTGCACTTCAGCAAAAGAAGCATTTCTTGAATGTCATCGCTTGTGACTCAAACACAATGACGGACGAGTGAAAGGTCCTAGATCATTTCAACCCAGATCATTTTGTTTCGTTGTGTGTTTTTTATATGGAATACGCGCTTAGAACACAGCAGCATGCATAATAGGGTTTATGCCGACACAATGAATCAATGAAGAATACTATATTCCAGGAGCGACTAATTATATACTAAATATTTTTCCTAAAGGCTTCGTCCATCGTCTTGATCCATAGTCTTGATCCATCGTCTTGCTCCATAGTCTTAATCCATCTTGAACCATAGTCTTAATCCATATTGAACCATCGTCTTGATGCAGTCTTTTTCTGTCTTCATCCATCGTTTGATCCATCGTCTTGATCCATATTCTTAATTTATAGTCTTAATCTTTCTTGATCCATCGCCTTGATGCAGTCTTAATCCGTCTTCCAACTTCATCTTGATCCATTGCCTTAAGTCATACTCTTAATCCATCTTGATCGGTCGTCTTGATGCAGTCATAATCCATCTTGATCCATCGTCTTGATCCAGTCTTAATCCATATTGAACCATCGTCTTGATGCAGTCTTTCTCTGTCTTCATCCATCGTTTTGATCCATATTCTTAATTTATAGTCTTAATCCTTCTTGATCCGTAGTCTTAATCCATCTTGATCCATCGTCTTAATCCGTCTTCCAACATCGTCTTGATCCATAGCCTTAATTCAGTCTTAATCCATCTTGATCCATCGTCTTGATGCAGTCTTAATCCGTCTTCCAACATCGTCTTGATCCGTCTTCCAACATCGTCTTGATCCGTCTTCCAACATCGTCTTAATCCGTCTTCCAACATCGTCTTGATCCATAGCCTTAATTCATAGTCTTAATCGATATTGATCCATCGTCTTGATGCAGCCTTAATCCGTCTGCCAACATCGTCTTGATCCATAGCCGTAAGTCATAGTCTTAATCCATCTTGATCCGTCGTCTTGATGCAGTCCCAATCTAGATTGATCCATAGTCTTATTCCATCTTGATCAGTCGTGTTTGATCCATAGTCTTCATCCATCTTGATCCATCGTCTTAATCCATCTTGATCCAAAGCTTAGCTAATTATTCTGAAAGGTCCAATATCTTGTGATACGTCTGTTGCTGTGGAAATGCCACAACTCTCCCCATATTTGTTGTCCAGCATACCCCTTCTGGGGAGTGTTACAGAACATTGTCGTATTTCGGGCATATTAATTGGATTTAATTAGCCGGAAATGCTCTGTATATTGTGTTACGGGCTGTGTTTATTTTAAATGATGCATTGATTCCCAATGGCGTGGCACGCATGTCACAAATTCGTTGACATTGATATTTTTGTCGTTTGGCGTTGTTGTTTGACATTGCAGGTTTGCCTTCATAACATCCAAGGAAATGAAAGTTTCCACACAAAAAATCGCCATTTAATTTTTTAAATATTTTTATATTTTAATAAAATATGTGTTGAGCACTGGTGGATGTACCAGTCTCAACCTTAGTAATGTGTTTGCGTTTAATATACACAAACGTAAAATTGATCTATTTATCGCTTTCTAGTTGCGGTATCACTGACGTATCCACTGTCAGTCTAGTATTGTAATTTGTAAAACCGGAATGCAATTTTGTAACAAGAAAACGCCAACAGATTCCATACCGTATTAAATACTAGAAATAATCTAATTTATATCACTGTTTCCTGAAAATACAACATATAAAATGAAAATGTAGGGTTTAATTATTCCTATATACACACTGAAATAAATAATTATATTGCTGAAAAGACTCCAGATTTGAGAAATTCGGTAAATTTGATACGTTCGATACCACTTTCAAAAAATGTATACTTGTGGTCTTTGAAAACATACTCTGTATCTGGAATATGTGTAGGGGGGGGGAGGCGGGGCGGGGGCATTATACCATCACGACTGTCAGCCAAATTGTGTTTGCGTTGTCTGGTGGAGGTAGACTCAAACATAAAGTTTTTATCTTCATTGACAACTTCTGCAGAAAACTGGTTCATGGGAGATAACTCTAAAATACATATATATCTTTCATTAGAATTTGATTTACTTCCCTTCAAATTCTCTCCAGAAAGAGCAGTCTAATGTTAAATCTACCCGAAAGACCTATTTCTTTTTATTTCGCATAATGAATTCCTTATTGATTTCGTTAGACAATCACACACACAATTACATTACTTTTAACTTTTCAGACACGTAAAACTGTTCGAAAACCCTCCGAAAAGTCGAGAATTCTTACCGCCAATGAAAATGGTGATATTTTTATATATATGTATATGAACTGTGATCTTTGGCATTGGACATATCATAGCTTCGGCCTCAACCTAACTCAACTTAATGACTTCAAAAGACGGTGACTCAAAATTCTTTCCTACTGTGCTGAAAAGGTCACCAAGCTGGAAGTCCACTTCGAATATCTTTGACCACAAGGCGATGCCCACTTCAGCAAATTCCCAAGACGGTGATTGGACCCAGCTGCCTTAATAAGCACGTGCATGATCAAGGTAGATGAGCGAATCCTCACATCTTAAATCATTTCGTAACGCTTTCGGTATCTATATGCCTGAGCGACTTCTGACGTCTTAAACCATTTGGTAATCATTTCATTATCTGTATGCGTGATACGGTATGATCTTCAGAAGGGACCATGTTCATTAATTGATGAATTATAAGAGATGGTACCATAACGCGGCATTTTCGCCTACGTGGTGCGGCTGAAATCGAGAAAATAAAATGTCCTAAAAATAATTGTGTTTTAATGTAAGGGCAAGAGAAACAATATGTACACAATATGTGAAATCCGCAGCATGTGCTATTTCGTGAAAAAGGGTCTAAGTCGAGTCATTCAAACACACATCCAGACACGAAGGACCCCTTGGATCAAAACGATTTTGGTCCAAGGGGTTCTTCGTGTCTAAATGTGTGTTTAAATGACTCGATTTAGATTTTTTTTTTTCACGAAATAGCACATGCTGCGGATTTCAATTTCGTATCATAACTATAATCATATTACAATCGGGCTAAAACTTTCATATATTGTATACCGTACATATAGTTTCTCTTGTCGTTACATTAAAACACAATTATTTTTTTTCAATTTCAACCGCACCACCTTCTATACCAAAATGTTGCCTTATCGTACCATCTCCTTTTCTGGAAATTCCCGTCTATACCACGTAGATTGTGCCAATAAAGCACAGTTCCACAAAAGAAACTTGAAGCTCCAGTGACCCAAAAGAACAATCAATACATTTATGAAGTAACACTTTATAAGAAAATACTGAAAATATCGATATTTTGCGTTAAAGTTTATTAGAAAAGTATCAAAGCAGGTTTTTTAACATTATATCCATACAGCTGCATCATACTATAACGTAAACACGGAATGATAAGCAAAATAAAGAAACAAAATGACTAAAGATTACCTGGAATATCGGTATTAAAATCTAAATCTAAAATCACGCGGTCATGTGTCTACAATATGCCTTGACCGTAACCACAGGGGTTCGGGACAACGAGTGTCGGGGTGGAAGAGACGGAGACTGTCTTCGCGGACCCCAATCAGAGACTTGTCCTGAACAATCATTATTACATTTTCACGAGAGAAATATGGAATCTTTACGTGTTACGTTATAAATATCAATGAGAAATGGTAGTTAATCTGTAGACATTAGTTTGTTATATACTACCAAAAGAAGAAAAAAATTGATATGACACCCGTGTAATAATTAAAAGCTCTAATGAAAATGGGCCAAATTTGCGACACGTATTTGTGTCCTGATGCAAAGCTGTAATGATGTGTAAACGGGTCTTGCATTATACGCTCATGTATATATACAGCTTGTGTCCAAAACCGATATGGACTCGTATTAATATTGTATATAGTAGAATATATAGTACTTTGTCAACCACACTACTTTACGTAAACACACACGTATCATACATATATAGATAAATTTGATTCATATTCATAGCAACTATTATGAGCATGAACCATGGATGCTGATTTTGTACTGCTACTAAATTGCCAAGGTTATAGCGGCGAGCAAAAATATAGAATTTGGTCCAAATGAAATGAAGATATAAGAAAATCGTCAAAAACACAAAATACAAACTGATATCTAAATAAAATATGACGACGAAATATTAACACCATTTATAAGTACACTCATACATACATCTAGTACCTTGAATGACTGGAGAAGACTATAAACCTTTTGTTATTTACACATGGGAAGAACACCGAATTGGTAAAACGTTTATTTGATTGTTACATCCGGGTTATGTTCAAAACTGAGGCTATAGAACACACATGAATGAAGTGTTAAACTTCTTTCGCTTCTGATTATATCCAAATGCTACTCCTCTTGTTTAATTAAAATCTTCCATTCAAACATCGAAATCGTGCGGGGAATGAAGAGTTTTGTGCGCAGCTAAATCAACCAATCAGAGCCACATGAAGTCACGTGATCCGGGTCGGCTGTGATTACATGTTCGTTGGTTCCCAACACTCACGACAAGACCGTTCATGTGTTGAAACTTCGGGAAAGGCGTTTTTGAGAGAGAAATAACACCATTAAATTCCCTAAAATATGACATAACACCCTTCAGTGTTGCAAAAATAAAACTTTAGGATTAAGGTTTAATGTCACAGGGATTGTCTGTATCTGTACTTCTCGAAACACATCTTCATTACAGAAGGTCAATTTCTACGTTCCCACTTCTAAGTGGGATTGGGTAGGATCATCGCCAGATGCATGCATGGTATTAATTTTGAAAACCTGGCTATAATTCTTCAAGAAATATCACAATACACAGTGGATGACCTTGTAAAAATAGATCCAGGCCAGTCAACTTTCAAGTTCATCATCAGTTGCATGTGCAATATGAATTTGGATACCCTAACTATAATCACTCAAACAATATTAGGTCAAGGTCAGTGATTTTCCATAGGCTTCTGCGTCATCACCAAGCTCAACAGTTGTATGAATTGAGAGAGCCTGACTATAGTAAAGTCCTTCACGAGATATTATGTCCACATCGATAATGGACAGACGGATGGACAGACAGACGCCGCCGATGACAATAACCCTTTGACCAAATTTCGCCAAGAGGAAATAATCAATCAAAATCAATTACTTGCAATGATTCTGAGGTATACTTGGAATTAATGATAATCCACATTTCTGAAATGGAGTTCACAATTTCCCACTGTTTCCACATTTTGTGGTCTGGGTGACCTTGATCGTGGTCTGACCGGATCCGGTGGGAGATAAAAATTAACTCAAGATGAGTGACTTCAAGTTGAGTAGAATCAACTAAACTCAACGTGAGTGAGTTTTTTAACTCAAACATAAGTTTAGAGCGTACAAGGTCAGGATCAGAATTCCTCCGGATTATTATGACATAAACCGAATAAAAAAGACATTTATAGACATATATATCACAATTCACTATGTGCCGGTACACTATTGATGGATAAATGCCGGTATACTATTGATGGATAAAACTAAAAAACAATCCTGAAATCTTTATAAAATAATTTTCATTTTGCATATTTGTCGGAAACCCTAATCTCACCAGTGACGATATGTATGAAGACGTCTTTGAAGATTTTGCATAGGCTTTGAATCGATTGTAGTTTTGAACAAATGGAAACAGGAATAAAAGCTAAGTAACATTTTGTTTGATTTGCTTATATTGTGTCCGACTCTCCATTCACTCTTCGTAATATGGGAATGAGGCGTATTATACCTCTCTAAGATTTAGGACACCCTAATCAGAATACAATGAAAACATCCTCTCACTGTAACACGAATATATGACTGTTTACTCTGAATTACAGACTGCTTCTGTTATAAGTGTTACGGCCTTCTAACCGAAGCCGTGATTGGCAGCTGTCGAGACGTTACATACAATGGCGCGCATTCTTACGAGCGTTCTCATTGGTCGGTGCACGATTGGCGTGAAATCGGTACAAATTCAAGTTTTCGCATACCCAATCTAGTCGGACCAAGAGGCTACGGGGACAGGCACATGGCATTTGCGTACACTCGCCATCCATACCTACTGTCTTACCGGGTTTTGATGACCCAGATTGTTACAGATTTAGGCACATGGATCCCGCCAACAAGGTCTACAAACACAGTTTCCTTTGCTTTGCTTGTTCACAACCTTTGTAAACTGGCGTATTCTATCCCAGCAAACACTCGCTCCCTAATGTTTGAGGTGGTCCGATTCTTCCCCCGACCATCCTCTTTACTCAAGATGACATCATGAATTTGTAACACTCCCAAGTCCATTATTTTTCATTGTTTTGGATTTGGAATACGTCTTCTGAATGTAATAGCTGTAAATTTAATTCACCGAACTCGAACAAAGACGACAGCTCTCCGACAATAATAGAACATTTGAACTTGAAATTACTGTGGGCGCTTAGAAAGTCCATTGTATAGCCTTATTCAGAAAACGTTTTATCCCCCTTGCACCCCTAGGGTCGCAGTGATGCAGGAACTTCCGGTAAGTACCATAGGCCATCGCAATTAGTTTAATTAACTATTCAATTATTCTACAATATTAATTTAAATGCATAAAACAATTTTGTTAAACAAATAATCTTAAATAGTTCCTTAATCTATAATTGAAAATAATTGCTGGAACCTTTGGTAAAAGTGAAACTAGGTCATTACTTACCGAAAGCACATTTTTATAGTCTCCGATCTTGAAGAGCGGTGGTGATTCAGGGGGAGACAATACAATTTCTGAATAGAGCTATAAGCAATGTTTTTTTCTGCCTTTACAATTTAGTGCTATGAGAACAACATTAAGTCATAATAATTTAATGTAATAAATAAAAAGCACGCCGTTTTTTATTCTAAATGGACAGCATAATTCCCAACCATAAGCTTAATAGCACAAAAGCGTCCAGCGTTATAAATTGCACAGATTTGATGGCACGGCTACAGATTTCTTCCAGTTCCACGTTGGGATCTGCATCATCGGGTCTGCAAGAAGAAAGGATAATTATGTAATTAAAATTCACATTGTAAGTAATGTTTTCTGGTTATATATCCTGTCAAATTATCGCGACAGTTGATGCAGAACATTGTGGCCATCTTGGATTATGACGTAATACAACGACACGAGGACTCGATCACGTGCTTCGGGGACTCCAGGTTTACCTGCTAGAAAATTGGGAACTGTAAACGGAAAAGGAAAATATTTCATTCCACGTTAGAATATCTATTGGCAGATATTAATCTTAGTGATGCTGATATCACGATTGCATGGTTAAGATGATTTTAGACCCAAATACAAGCGTCTAGTCCGTCATTCATAATTCAGCCGTCGTCCATTAAAGAATATCCGCGTCCATAATCCAAAGACCTATTCCATATCCATATAACAGTATTAGCACCAAATTCAAAAAGACAATCATAGTATACATAAACATAGGCTAGTTTCCTGCAAGAGAGAAGCGGTCAACAGTTTTCAATGATGCCGACAAGACATCATGATGTTCCAAAAATATAAAATCCGTATCGCTGATCAGTATTCTTAATCCATAATAATCGTTCTAAAGTCGTTATCTAGAGAATGATGTATCTCAGTCACGCTTTGATTGTAACTGTTCATATGAGCACCATGAGGATCTTGAAGTACATGGGTTCATACGGCCCCTAGCCCCGGGTTAAGCGGAATTAGACACAAGTTACGAAACGTAACGCCATAGATCTTGCACGCTACGTTCGTATTTTGTTATCAGCATGCGATATGTATCGCCAAATTTGAGAAACTTTGAGTGGAGGCGCTTGGAGGAATAGCCCTGTTTTATAAGTTTCTGCAACAATGTTTTGTGACGTTGATTGAACTTCATATTACGTTGCCAAAGTGCAGTCAAGAGTCAAGATTTTGACCTGATTCGTTACAGGTTTAGAATTTACATAGACTCCGCTCTCCCGCCCGAGTCCCCAATCTCGAGATACAGGGAAGCATTGGGCGAGCCGATTGAGAGATTTCGTGTGCAACTCGCTTAACCCGAATAAATCAACTTATAAATCCGGCCAATAACGATGCCATTCATACCCCAGACAAATCTTTCTGAATCCCAAATACAAGATGCAAATCAAAGGTCAAGGTCATGTTAAAGGTTAAATCTTGAGTTAGAATACATCATTTTGATTGGACGAGCAGTACCTATGAGGAGACAACCTCCCCACAACGCATGCTCCGTTTCACAGGCTCACTCCACTTATGTCTCTGCCCACCGTAGCGGAAGTTGACCTTTACTAGGTTGCTATGACGTATAGGGAAAAACTCACGTACGCACGGTTCAGTTTGAATTCAGCCGAACAACTCCTTCAGTTTTGCACATGAGCGAACTACTTTTCATATGCTCTGTCCAGATAAACTGGGAAAATAATCTCCAGATAATTCTTTTTAACGATAGGTCAACAGAGGTATAATGCAGACTTGAAAAGTAATCGAAATGTTCGGCAAGCATCTAGTTTACTATATATGATGTCACTCCCGGCGATGTACGCACGGCCGGGAATCCTGTCCAAAAATCTGACTGGTGGCTGGGGTATTATTAGACCCCCAGGGAGAGATTTGATGAGGAGATACTGCCTCGTGGCAGGGGCATTAACTCTTCATGGAGGAGGTAACTATTCTCACAACAATACCATTTTCGACAGGGGAACGAACTCTGCAGGGAGAAAATATTGTCACTGTTGGGCACATTTGCGTACACTTCGCCATCCATAAGATGGCTTGCGAATCGTGTGTCTCCATTATCGCGGAGCGATATCCGGTGTTTTACCGGATTCTGTTCGGCCTTCATCCGGCGGAGAACAGACTCGAAAACTCTGATAAATTACAGGTTTTCATACATACCTCGGAAACAGATATTGTCTGGGCTTACAAAATATATAGATATGAATTACTTTCGTTATCAGCCAAAGAGGTGTGGTAGATCTGTAATTTTGAACAAGTAGATCATCACATGACTCGAAAATGGCGGGTTACGTTGGGATTACGTCGGTAGACTTTAGCTGATTGGCTGACGAAGTCACGTGGTATTGATTTATGGAAATTCCCTCCTGCAGTTGCCGAAAGTAGGCTGAACATGGATACACACGATCCCAGGGTCAGTCTTACCGCGTATAGATGACCGAGATGGTTACAGGTTGTGTTGGGCATACAAAAAGTGACTTTTACAGTCTCTTGTCAGCATCATCGCGAACGCCATGGTCTAGTATACTAAATCTGTTATTGCTTGTTCCTTCGAGATTTATCTTCCTATAGTGTCCTCTGAAGGAGATAGATCCCAAGTGAACAGGAATTAGGCATTCTAAGAACAATTCAAGTTATCTTACAGCTTACACTTGTGGGTCGATCGGAGGAAGCCTACTGAGATTAGAGCCGTACTAAGAAAGGTCAAAAGTTGCCATGAACCAACGAGAAGTAAGGTCAAAGTTTCCATGTCCCAAAAAAATATTTCTGACTGGGTAATAATTTATGGGAAATGAATAATTGAACGATGGATATGCTGTTTTATTACAAATATACTTGCAATGTTTAACCAGATTTGCATAAAGTGGGGCTTTACACATGCGAAAAATATACCCTTTACACCTTCTGGACAGGATGCAAATTTACACACCATGCGAAAATATACAAACGTGTTTGCCTTCACAATGCTGAATTTGCGCATGTATATTCTATTTTGCTGCATTTACAGGTGCTGCATAGGATCCGGGCTTTTATTTAATGTGCCGCTAGTCTTTTTCTGGAACAAAGAAAAATTCTGAAAAGTTATCCCTTCACAGAGTTGGTGATTCTGTGAAAGCATCGTGTTCGTGTTCGAAATAATGTTGTCATTGTGTCATTTTCTTTATTAACCCACCCTACTATTTGTTGTGAACCATGCAGAGAGTCCAGTTTGCATGCATTCCTGGTCTGCTGAAATGAAAATGAAGGTTTTTGAACCGAGTGTTGTTGTTACAGAGTAATTTCGAAATTGCTGAAAAGCGTATCCCTGAAATAATAATAATAATAATAAAAATCCCATGGCATTTGCAATGTACTAAGTAGCTGGACTTGGGTAAATGTAAAGTATTGAGTGTGCAAAAAAGCAAGGCTGTGTAGCATTCGGTCAACCCTACCTGGCCTGGGGGGGGGGGGGGCGGAAAAAACCGAGGAGGCTGAAACTTGGTGATTTTTAAGCTTATCTTATTGGGGTCATTTTGAGCCTATTTTCATGTACCCCCGGGCAGAGGATCATGGGTAAGTTCGAAATGGCGGCCATGTGGTATCCGCGAAAGTCGTGTTTTTCAATCTTTTTGCTCCATTTCTTCACATTTACCTTGCCTAAAACGCCTTGAAAGTATTTTATTTATGCAAAACTAATTATTTTATATTTTACTTGATTTTTTTCGAGAGAAAAATCGGAAAAATGAAAATTTCGAAAAATCGACCCCAAAAAGGCCGAAAAATGGCTTCCGAGAAGATGATGTCACTGTGACGTCATCATGGCGGCCATCTTGGATTTTTTTTACATTTCCCGGTAGAGCTTGAACCCAGGATACTGTGTGGTAAGTTTCAGCACTCTAGCCTTAGTGATAGAGAAAATATATAGGGGGGGCACTTTCCGCCTCCCCCCAGGCTGCGATACACCCCAAATCGCCCAGGCCAGATAGGGTTAATCCAAATTACACGGGAATATGGGATAAGCTCATGCAAAATAGGCCCACAGAAAAAGAAAGGCTACCATAGAAACAATCTGATTAAAACTCAGACTCCTCTATCGGACATGTCGCTAATTAGGATCTGGGACAGTCCGTATCTTAAATCTGTCGCGCAGGTCAGAATGGCGACCAATCACAGTCCAATTTCAACGGGGCGAATAGGTGCCTATCCGATATTTCTATAGTGAACAAGGCGCAGAAAAATTCAACCCAGTCAGCTAACGAAGTTCTGGCTCTTTTATTATTTGCTCGGATAGGCACCTATTCGCCCATTGAAGTTGGACTTTGATTGGTCGCCAGTATGACATGCACGACAGATTTAAGATACCGACTGTCCCAGATCTTAATTAGCGACATGTCCGATAGAGGAGCGGTTATTATGTCTGAGTTTCAATCAGATTGCCATACAAATATTGGTACGGGTCATTCATTTCGAGCCGAATAGTTGACAATGAATCTTGAACGATTCCTCAAATTCGTTTTCATGTGCCAGAGAACAAACAACGCGAGGAGAATTGGCCAATTATAATGAGTAGTTTTACACCACACTTCAGTCAAACGAGATGCAGACATAACGTCTGTTTCTATCACTTCACGTTTGGTTTAGACGCTTGAGCGTGTATACGCACCGTTTGAAACTCGCCAATGAATTGGCCGATTGATCTGTTCAGCCTCCCGACGATATCGCACTAGGTTTTTCATAACGCCCGTTATAGATCGTATTTTTGAAGTTTGGTTTCTTCGTCTTTTACACAAGTGAAATCAAAATAAAGAATCAAGAAAGTTCACGAAGACCACAAAGAACCAAAATTGATATCCAGTAGATCCAAATTTGGTTCGTTGTAGACTCACTCCATCACTGAAGCACGAGCTGAACAAGTCACTCGATCCGCGAGGCAGAGTGACCGATGATATCACTTGAGAAGAGTAAAGTTCACTCAAGTCGCGTGGAATTTTTCGCTCGAGACATTATTGGGACCAATTTCCACTCTCACCTGCGCAAATTTCCCTTAAATGTTTCAGAGTGGAGAAATTCAGGAAATAACTGAAAATCACAATGCCTATGAGTGGATGAATTTTGAGGATATGATGTGCGTGGGACCAAAAAATGTTATTGACACAACAAAGCCAGAATAATCATTTTAGCCTATATACGTGGTTTACATATACCTCATGCTTATGGCAAACTATAAGCCAAGTCGAGACTTATGTGCCAAAGTATAGACATGAAGTATATTTTGGTCTTGACTTGCATGGTCTATGCATAATGTTGGTCCATCTTTCCTGTAAGGAGAACAACAGTTTGTCTGGGTTGATTAATGAGTCTGGACGGCAGGCTGAACTTGAAAGTCCTGAACAATGCAACCTCACGAAATTGGAGCGATATGCAAGAGGTGGGGAAAATTGACGTCTGGCGTCTAAAAAGCAACCCTATACGACTCTACTACAGGAAAGTATTCGACACCTAACATTCAGACATGAGAATACGGTGGGTTCACCTAACATTCAGACATGAGAATACGGTGGGTTCTCGGATGTAGCCTTAGTATCTCTTTTATTGAAGCTGTTCATGTGGAGATTATGAAGTATCCACACGGCCTCTAGCACCGGCTTAAGCGGAATTATACGCTAGCTCGGGAGCTGTGATGACAGATCAGCTCAAACAACTCATCTGTTGTAAGACAGACCATAACTTTGGATCGCAACAATTAAATTTTCTCAATTTGAAAATTGCCTTGTTTGGAACTTCACATTTGCCTGCACTTCGCCATCCATAAGATGGCTTGCGAATCGTGTGTCTCCATTATCGCGGGGCGATATCCGATACTTCACCGTATTCTGTTCGGCCTTCATCCGGCGGAGAACAGACTCGAGAAATCTGATAAATTGCACGTTTTCATACCACTTCGGAAACAGATATCGCCTGGGCTTACAAAATATATAGGTATGAATAACTTTCGTATCATTCAAGAGGTGTGGTAGATCTGTAAATTTGAACACGTAGGACATCACATGACTCGAAAATGGCGGGTTACGTTGGGATTACGTCCGTAGACTTTAGCTGATTGGCTGACGAAGTCACGTGGTATTGATTTATGGAAATTCCCTTTTGCAGATGCCGAAAGTAGAGTGAAAATGAATACACACGATCCCAGGGTCAGTCTTTCCGAGTGTAGATGACCCATATGGTTACAGGTTGTGGAACTGAAGTGATATTTGAACGTTTCTTTCCCCTGAGGATAATGTATACTCAGAGATTGGATGCAATTCACAACGTATAGAGAACTGAATATATCGCATGGAGAGCAGATCTTAACAGACACACGGGAAGACAGACATACCTCTATTATCAATAGGTTCCTTTTTTGTCACGAGTGTGTGATCTACTCTCTAAAATAAACTTGAGCGAAATTCCACTCCAGTAAGAGTGGACATTCACCTCAATCAGGCACACTCGAGTTGAGTGACTTTCACTCAAGCTGACTGAGTTCAACTTGAGTGGAAATCAAGTGAAACTTGAGTAAATTTTGAGTGAATTGAGGGAAGTTCACTCAACTTGAGCAGGATGAGTTTCCACTCTTACTTGGGTGAACTTTTCACTCAAGTTTTTTTTAGAGTGTACCTGGTTGGTCCCATTCCATAGCATGCCACAGATCTGAACCATGGAGCTGTAGCACAAGCATCAATATTTTCAACTATTTCCTGGTTTTGAGGTCGAAGTGACATTGAGATCTGTTCGCACTATGGGCAACCTAGGCCTATACCAAATGTTTGGTACTGATTATTATTTAACCTGGAACTGGAGATTTCGCACAAAACACAAAAGTTAACCGACAGACGTACAGACCAGCAGATATACCGACCGAACATGAAAACCAACAGGCATATTGGCTGCAATGATTGTCCTGGTTGTGTTGCGCCTTTATTGGTACCAGGCACATCATATCCCCATAATACATCCACTCACAAGCATTGTAATTTTAATTAATTCCTGATTTTTGGCTCTGCATTGACCTTGACCTTTGAATCTGAATAGGCTTCTTGTTTCACATAAGCTTGAAATATAGCTGAATGTTGATCACAGCCAACATCCCTGAACTGTAGTTAAAGCAGTTTTCTATGATTTCCTGATGGGGTACCGTGACCCAGACATTCGATCTCACTCATAAGCAGTGACCTTGACCTAATATGACTCACCTCAATATGTTGGTAAGCGACACATTCATACCGTGTCTCTGGTTAGGTGTTTTGTGCAAGTTATAGATCTTTGAAATTTGTATCTTATGCAAATTATTGATCTAGGAATCTTGAATCTTCTTTGGATCGGACGACAATACACCTCCAGTCATTTTGGCGGGAACTTGAAAAAATATGAACCATGCAAAGCATTGAAAGCCCTTCGGTCTTAGAGGGACATGTATTTTATTCGGATCGGGTTTATAAGCAATCGATGCAAAAAGTAATAGGTCAAACTCACTTTGTCATATACGTCTGCTCTATGACCACATGTTATGTTATACAAGCAAAGTCATTCTTCATATAATTAAATGGCAGAAAAATTACCGTTTGACCTAGTGACCTGAAAAAGGGCCAATCTGACTTCTGTTTCATAACCCCATGTATGTGGAGATGGTAATGAGAAAACAGAGATGGATGAACGGACGTACGTTCATGATGACAATACCCGCAATGGAAATATTAGTTGTAGTCCATGGCCAGATGTGTGTCAAGTGTAAATACATCAAGAATAAGCCTTATCATACCTTAAATATGATGGTAATAAGTAGCCGGTGACGATTGGACAAATTTGACGCCAGGATTGAGTTTTCAATTGGCTTTTGCTCTAAGACCACATGCGTATTTGAAGTAAGTTTGGTGCTCCTTTGCATAGTATATGGTGGTAACAGGCAAATCGTGATAAATTGACACAGTTTGACCTGGTGACCTAGCAAAATATAGGTCAATCTCGCTGATTTTCAATGGGTCTCTGATCTGTGACCACATGCATCTTCTGTAAGTTTGGTGCTCTTAGTTATAGTCATTCTTGAGATATGGTGGTAACGACAAAATGGAGACGAACAAACGCACACACGTGCACGAAGACGGCAATACCCCAAGGTCAAATTTGACCTAGTGGTAACATTGTTACCACTGTCATGGTTGAACGTGTTTACGTTGTTAACTTAGTATGGTGCTACAAATGAGAGTTTGCTCATGGTCGAATAGACGGACGTCAATGACGACAATAATACCCTTCCGATTATTTCGGCGTAAGGTAAATCCAGTATTGATATTTCAATAAAATTGCCATCCCAGCAATACGTAAAGGGAGTTCGTTCTAACTTGGATTGTGCAAGACGTTTCGGCATCATGCACGGTGTTATGTGCACACAGAAGTGTTTCTATAAATGGGAACTCCATCTGGAAAAACGCACTGTCATAGCGAATTTTGTCGAGAGCTTGTCAGAAAATTAACCCGGGATGTCTAAACACGCATGCCTCTGTAACGCTTTGGGAGACACATATGGCTACAGGCCAGTAATCATAGACAGCAGATGCCATAACGAAGAATCCGTTTTATATCAGTCCATTTGGGTACACTATTTATGTGACATATGAATTTGACGATGCTAATATGATGACGCCTTGCTGGATCAATAAAAACCTTGATTTATACAAAACTTTCATCGCAGCTCTGGAACGAAGAGAACTTAGGAATGGTACGTAGCAAGGCTAATAATGACTGCCTTAATATGATGATTGCCTTAACATGAAACCATAGCATGACTTGCCATTTAATTACGTATTTAAGACCTAATGAAATATTCTCAGAATAGAATGGTTTTGTAATATCCCCATCACAACAACCTAGATAACATTTCTGCCAAACTTGGGTACAATCAGTGAAGTATTTATGATCCCAAATGGTTAGCTAATTAAATATTCACGAAATGCAACCTTCTGCAACATCCCCTTCAGAACATCCCGTGCGATATGTATGTACGGGTGGGTCACAGGCCCCCAAAACAAGAGTTTTGGTGGGTGTGGACGGTGGTATTAGGGTGAAGTGTCGAAATATGGGGTCTCTATATATAACCCCATGCTTTATATAAGTTGTGGTTTTATATAAAGCATGGGGTTATATATAGAGACCCCATATTTCGAGACTTCACCTTAATACCACCGCCCACACCCCCCGTATCCGTATAATGCCGCTTCAAATCCTGAGATAGTTAGAATTCTATAATAGGCAAAACATTTCCTGAGATTTAGCTTTTAGCTAAAAAGTGACTGTACGTGGATTCTGGCAAAAGTTATATTTTTATTTCCATTTTCTCGCATGGAATGCTTGCACCTACTGACCAAACTATGAATTTAAGAATTTCATCAGCGGCAAAATTGTTTTGTAGAAGTTACGATCCTGAAGTACGACCCTGAAATGATATTTTATTATCTGACGCATCTTTTCATGTTAATGATTTATTATTGGTAGCAAGTTTTCAAAGGAAATATACCGGGAAAGTAGCAAAACTTTGAGAGCTATTTTTTGTGTGTTTTTTTTGTTGTTTTTTAGGGGAGGAAATAAATTAACTGATGCAAATTCCTGGTTGTAAACTCGTCAACGTTTTTCTTTCAGAGATGCGAATAAATATTAGTTTCATATTCCAACTATCAATTTATCATAAAAAGTGCATTCGATCGTGGTAACATCAGATATTGATATAGCGAACTGTGATGGTTGGTCCTAACCTGTGAACGCTGTGGAAGGAGAATCTAATCGGGCGAAACAATCGCTGTTCAATCTCTACTCAAAGCCATGCATGTTATTTGCGATGATCAACTGAGAACGTGACACGTTTTGCTGATAACGTAAAAGCGACAACAGAAGCGTAACCCGAGACAATATCACATAGAGAACGCTAGCGATCACGTACATGATAAGTAACGCTACTTATAAGGATTAGTTGACTATATGGATAGCTTTGCAAACAGATCTATTCCCAAACATGATACAGTCGTGATCCTTGAAAAAAAGAACGTATATCTAAAACCAAACAATAACAAGAGCCCAAATTGGCTTCAATATACGCCCGCACAACACATCGTCTCTCCTATATGTATCCTCTAAACACACAAAATCGCGATTTTCAGTGATTTCCTGATTTTGGGGTCACAGCGTCCTTGCCGTTTGACTTTGACATCAATTTTGATACGTGACAAATCGACTACCTGGTACCCCTAATGTATCTAATGACACAAAAACTTGCGATTTTTGGAGTTTGGGGTCACAGTGACCTTAACATTTTACGTTGACCTTATTTTTGGTTCGGGACACAACGTCTCCACCTAGTGTATCCACTCACAGAAAATTGCAACTGTGGATAGAATACTGTCACAGATATAGACCGGACACCAAGGGTTCAATGATTTTCTTATTTTAGGCCAGTGACCTTTGCCCTCCATTTTGGTGCGCGACACATCGCCTGTCACTATAAAATATCCAGTCGTCAAAAATTAGAATGTGGATAAAAAAAAACTGTCCCCGATATAGACCGGACACGAGGGGGACGGACAGACGGACGGACGGAAATCACCATCGCATGTTACATCCTCCGCCTTTTGGTCGGGCGCATAGAAACGTACAAAGTCGCGAGTACCCCCATACTGTGCGAAGCAAGGCAGTGAGACACGACCGTAATCGTCATCGTTGCATGCGTTATATTGTTGGAGCTAACCTCATCTAAGGAGTAATAAGATATGCTTACCTTAGACAAGGATTCACAGTCTGTTTGACCAGAGCGGAAGTCTCCTTTGTGGTGGTCGGATCAGTCCGCCTTGTCATTGGTTCTTTACAAGGAAATCGTTCAATTCTGATTCTCCCCTCCAAGGAACAATAGACTTTACACCCGTTTCTGTCAGATCTATGGATTTTCTGACCGGGTTTGTATGTCTGTCCATCGTGGACGCAGCCTTTGGTGGGGGTAATGGCGGAAACTGTCGTCGATTGAGTACCGCAATTAAAGTCGTCCCAGGCGATTATTTCACCGTTGTCATCGCACAGTGTGCCGTAGCACCTGTTCCCAGCCTGATCTCGCGAGATTTCCTCCCCGGGTCTGTACAACTTCTCGTCCACTTTACAACCAGTTGGAGAATGAGGAACCGTTGGAGAAATGGAGGCCGGCGTACAGAGAAAGAAGTGAATTTCTCCATTTTGATCGCAATAGCGTCCACAACCGTCAGAGCCGCGATGAATCGTCTGTCCCGGAAAGAACGTTGATCCTCCATACAGGCACATTTTCGATGTGGTTGTGTAAGGCATTGTTGTTGTTGTTCCCGGTGTCGCTGTTGTTGGGTCACAGTTAAAGTTGTCCCATGCAACTACATTGCCGTCATGATCGCAGAACATGCCGTAGCACCAGTTACCGGACTTCCCTTCTCCAAATTTAGCGCCGTAGGGATAAATCTTTTCTCCGTGGAGACATCCCTGGATGCGGGTCGTCCACAGCTGAGTCGTTGTTAGAAAATCAGGCGTTGTTGTTGATGGACCACAGTTAAAGTTGTCCCACGCAACTACCTTGCCGTCATGATCACAGAGCTTGCCATAGCACCAGTTACCGGACTTTCCTTCTCCAAATTTAGCGCCGTACGGGTAAATCTTTTCTCCGTAGAGACATCCCCGAATGCGTGGGGTCGTCCACAGCCGTGTCGTTGTCGTTAGAAAATGAGGCGTTGTGATTGCTGGTGTTGTTGTTGTTTCTCGCATTGTGGTATGATCGCAATTGAAATCGTTTCTCGCGATAATTTCGCCGTTTTTGCTACAGTATGTCTCGGAGCACCTGCTGCCGCTTTTCGAGCGCGATATCATTTCATCGGGCTTGTAACGTTTTCCACCAGAGAAACACCCAAGATTTGTTGTTGCTGTTGTTGTTGTTCGGGGTAAGGTCAATACCTCGTTGTTACCTGGAGTGGAAGTTAGCGGAGGGGGTGGTAGAACAGTCGTGGGAGGTGACGAGGGGCGGACGGTAGTTGGAGGTTGACATGGAAAATAAAAAAGTTTCCCTCCACTCCCACATACTGCTCCACATCCATTTTCGTCTCGCCATATTGTTTGTTCCAAGCCGTAATTTTTTCCTTTGTAAGAGCACATTGTAGGTGAATCAGTGCTCATTGGGGGCGGTGGTGTACGGGGTAATGGTGGTCGAACAGTGGTGGGTGGCGACGGGGTAGATGGGCGCTGACATGGAAAATAAATAAGTTTCTCTCCACTCCCACATACTGCTCCACATCCGTTTTCGTCCCGCCATATTGTTTTTCCCAAGCCGTAATTTTTCCCTTTATAAGTGCACCCTTCAGGGGATGACGGAACTGTGGTCGGTGATGGTAACGTGCTTTCTGACGTTGATGTTCGTCGAGAAGAAGACTTATCTGACGGTTTTGTTGTTGAGGGTGTCTCAGTGACTTCGTTGGTGGATGAGATTTGTGTTGTGGTGGTTGCGCAGTTGAAATTGTTCCAGTTTATAACTTGTCCATTTTCGTCACAATAACTTCCATAGCATTTGCTTCCGGTCTGCCTTCGAAAGATCTGGTCCCCTGGCTTGTAAGATCTACCTCCCCACCGACAGACAGGCCTGGCCGTTGTCATGCTTTTCCGAGTTGTTGTTTCGCTGAGACAGTTAAAATTGTCCCAGTTGAAAATTTCGCCCGTTGGTGAACATTTTGTCCCGTAGCACCACTCACCAAACTGGCCGCGAGATATATCCTCGCCGGGACGGTAAAACTTACCGTCCTGCACACAGCCGATTGGAGATGTTGTGGTAATAGTTCTTGACCACACCGGTAGGAATGTAGCTAAACTCAATATAATTACCCGAACTAAAATATGTTCTTTTCGGAAGGAATGTTGCTGAATCTCTGCAGGATACCTAAATGAACCAGCCATATTAGCTATGTATAAAACAGCCATATATAGCGTCGATGGGTGATTCCCGCAAGCCCGCTTCTGTATAAAACCATGAAGATTCAAAACAGGCACATCAGACAAAAAAAAATACCCTCACGGTATGTTAAACATGAACAAAAAAACAACTGCAAATACTCCGAGTTACCGCGGTACTTGTCGGTCGTAACAAGACAAGATTGCAAATATAAACCTCAGTGTATACCGTAGCTGAATCTTCCCTTCTAGCTTTTTCTTCCAATTCGCTTTACGTCTGACATCCCATCTTGTATTACGCGCCAAATGGGACCAGAGCGGTAATCGGATCTCTTATGATAAACGATAAGTTTTCTCGGCGTGCTGCTTCCGCGTGCTTTCCGTCTTATTCGCCCAAAGTGATATTGCAGAAAACTTCACATGCTCCCTACCCAGCTGGTTCTCAAGATCTTCCTTTTCATTTTTCTGTTGATGTTATTTTTTTCGTCCCATGCAGGAACTCTGTATATTTTTCCGGCGGATGATGGTACAACACAGGCGAGAATTGTGATCAGAGTACAGAGCTACACCGACCCTTTATATATATTCACTTCCTGGTTAGAGCAGGAGGGCTTTAGTAGACCGTCTGTAAATTCAGCAGCAGAAACGGGTATACCATTCCCGGCAGCAGGAGAAACTCGTACCGATCTGAAAAATACAAACAGAATATGCTGAGTATGCGCTTCTCATTACCAGTGTATTCTCCCAGTTAGGTTGAATGATGCCACATTGCAATTCGTTCCAGTTCTGCCTAAAAAGTGTAAACTGTCCCTATACACTCTCAGATAAAAAGATTTCTTCGACGGTTAATTAATAAACAAAAATATAATTATACGATTCTTTACCTCGTTTCTTTCAATATAATTGGTTCTTTGGGTTGCATAAAACTACCAGTTCTATTTGGAACCATATAGAATGAGTTAAGATTGAGAGAAAAGCGCCATCGGCAGTTATATGTCGAACCATTTGAAAAAGATTCTATAAACAACCCTTCTCGAATGGTTCGGGTTCTTTATTGCCTGTCTTTCATCATATGGTTCTATACAGAGCCGCTTTGAGATAGGTAACTGATTCTTGGAATAGTCCTTATAGAAAATGGTTCTACAAAGGGTTATATATATAAATTTTTTGTGTAGAGGAAGGCGATAAACAACTTTTTTTCAAAGTTTTCTTACCAGCATTGACGTCCCCAAATCTTCAAATACAACACAGTTATTTCTTAAGTAATTTTACTATAGATGTTAAATGCGTTAGAACCGTGCTAATGGTCTCAATCTGCTCGTGTTTGCATCCACCACAAGAACAGCAAAGGATATGTGACGTTTACATACGAAAAACTCATTTGTGTGTGGTGGTAATACAGCCGATCTTTTACACTCCAAAACCTGCCATATAAGATTTTTCTTGAAGTTTACATACTGAAATATCCCCTTCGAAAAAACTGAGATGTTCAGTTGCATAAAAATGAAGAATTGATTGATCAAAAGGTGCTCCCGGGCTTATTTTGGTATTTTTGGGCATTTTCATGAAGGGTTTTCTCCTGTAGCAAAAATATGACCCCTCAAACCAAAAGCATTCGTGGTTCTTTCCAATAAACAAACTTTGTGTGACAAAATTATTTTCGTTTGAGGTGTCATATGTTTGCTATAAGAGAAAATCCTCACTGTAAATGCCTCAAAAATATCACATCAGGCCGAGGAACACATTTTGATCAATCATATCTCCATTTTTATACAACGGAGCATCTCAGTTTTTTTCGAGGCTGATATTTCAGTATGTAAACATCCAGAAAAATCTGATTTGGCAGGTTTTGGATTAAAAAAAAATCACCTTGATTACCACCTCACACAAGGGAGTTATTCCCGTATTGTCGTCACATATCCCTTTAGCGCGCGATGTTTGATTTGATGTGCGTGAACAAGGCCAATTGCAGCTTAATTTATTGAAAGTCTTCCACAGAATTAAGTTCTATTGGCCCTCTCAGTGAAGTATAATTATAGTATATATCCTCAAATCTTGCAGAATATTTCAGATTTTCCAAGAGCTTCATTACTGTGGCAACATTTGGAGATATACCGTATGAGGCAACATTCTCAATTTTGCTATCACTGCAATTACACGAGGGTGCCAAATAGAGGACCAAAATGGTTCCACGAGGAACCGGTTCATTGTAGATCCAAACGTTTTTAGATTTCACGAAGGAACCACAAATCGTTGGTTCCGCCTTTGGTTCCACCTGTATAGCAGAAAGATCCAATTATGGGGCATAAAAAACATGAGATTGATCTAATCAAAACCCCTCGGCTTTCCCCAAGTGATTGAGACTCATGTGTAGTGTGAATTGGGGAAGAGATAGTACTATGTGGGATTATCAAGCTGAAGGTAATTGGCAATTTGCAGTGTATGGATGTATCAACAGATCAGTGTTATCTGTAAAGGGGCATAACTCTGTAAAATATGGGCCGAGGGGAGCCAATTTCGATAGGCTTCTGGTTTAGCACTAGATAATTAAGTGCCCAAAATTTGGTGGTTGTGTCTCAAGCGGTTTTGCCTAAATGCGGTAACGGACGGACGGAGGTACGGACGGACGGACGGACATGGCGACGACAATACCCCGAGGCCAAAATGGTCGAAGGGTAAAGAAAAGGGTCATAACTAAAGTAAGGGGCGAGATAAATAATTTTTGTGGGCTTGTAGAATACAAGTAGATATAAGTTTTCAAAATTTGGTAGCTGTCTTGGGCACAGTTCTTCAGATACAACTGGTTACATTCAAACATATCCAAGATTAGTACACCCGAAAAGGGGCATAGCTTCCTAAAATAAGGACCGAGACGATGATTTTTCTTGTACGCTTCTAGAATACATCTAGATAACTAAGTTTTCAAAATTTAGTAGCTGTACCGAATACAGATCTGCAGAAATAACTTGTACATTCAATTACAGATCACAGAATCGGAGATTATTACATCCGAAAGGGGCATAACTCCATAAAATATGTTTCGAGACAACTAATTTTTTTGTAGGTATCTAGACTACAACTGGATAAAAAGTTTCCTCATAATTTGGTGGCTGACTGTACCAAACACAGTTAATTAAATATAACTGCTTACATTCAAGCATAGATCACAAAATCAGAGATAACTGCACCGGAAAAGGGGCATAACCCCGCAAAATAAGGGCCGAGGCGAGTATTTTTTTGTTGGCTTCTAGAATACAACAATATAAATAAGTTTCCGAAATATAGTGTCTGTATCGAACACAGTTCTGCAGATATAGTTGGTTACATTCAAGCATATAGGACAGAAATAGAAATTAATATATCTGTAAAGGGACATAACTCTGTGAAATATGGGTCGAGGGGAGTCATTTTCGATAGGCGTCTGATTTAGCACTAGATAAATAAGTATTCTAAATTTGGTGGTTGTGTCTCAATCGGTTTGCCTAAAATGCGATAACGGACGGACGGACGGACGTACGTACATGGCAACGACAATACCCCGAGGCCAAAATGCAACTTTTTTAGAGTGTGCGCATGTGGAACAAGACCGTTTAATACAATGATGTATAAATTGCATCTCTACATCACGCTGTTATCGAACACATGTGAATTTAAAACAAGCAGAGGGGATGAAATATATAGCACACTACCTGGTGCCTAATCCGCTTAAATATGGGCATATTCCGAGAGGTCATGGGGTTACGAATACCCTCCGAAAGGTTTCCCAATCAAACGGCTCGTAATCGTTATGGCTAATAAGAGATCCGTCATGGCACGGATTTGTTAGACGAGCCATGGCGAGGGACGATGATGTTAACGTCAAATATCCTTTATTTGACCCATACATATTACATCCATTATACAAAGGCGTCGTAATTCAACATGGGGGGGGGGGGGGCAAATTGGGGGTGGGATCGGAACACCCCTCCCGCGAATCAGACCGTTAATTTACACTTAATTTTACGCACTTTGGCGCATTTGCAGAGAATATTTTAGGGTGAAAATTTTCACAATTTTCGCCTTTGTAATTCTTTCAAAAAAGAAAAAAAATCGTCCCCAAATGTTGGTGTTCAGATGAAACTACTTTCTCGTCAGTTTAAGTCAACTTCTAACATCTCTGCAAAAGAAAGGTAACTTCATCGATGCGTGAGTTTATGCATAAATGTCAAGCTCAATTGTTTGAAGTTATGGGTGCCAAAACGCGGCAATTTTCGGCGAAAATTTACGTTTTTATCGAAAAAGAGAGGTGGATATATCATGTGAAATTGAAAATTCATGAAGACTGACAAGAAGATTAACACTAAATCAGATAGACAAAACACTTGGCAGAAGTTGGGACGTTGCATGAAACTGCAATTTAAAACTGGTAGTCACGATAAATTTGGACTCGTGAAAGAGGTGGGTCCGGGGGAAAATTTTGAGATTTTAGACGCTTCTCTACTTATGTTCTACTGATTCCTACTGCCCCTCTCTTCCCCCCCCCCCCCTTCCCCCCCACCCACCGCTCCGCCGCGCCTGTCCTGGTATATACTTGTGAATACTTGGCAGAAGTTGGGACGTTGCATGAAACTGCAATTTAAAACTAGTATTCACGATAAATTTGGACTCGTGAAAGAGGTGGGTCCGGGGGAAAATTTTGAGATTTTAGACGCTACTCTACTTATGTTCTTTTGATTCCTACTGCCCCTCTCTTCTGGTCGCCCCGCCGCGCCTGTCCTGGTAGGCTATACTTGTGAATATCTCTTAGTACATAAATCTCTGTAACAGCTCCCAGTAAATAGACATGGTGGTATTGTTACTACTCTGATTATGGACGCGGCAATTCTTCAAAGGACGACCGCTGAGTATTGAATGACGGACTAGAAGCTTGTATTTGAGCGTTTTTATCGACATTTTAGTTTCACACCCTTAAAGGTTAGGACTAAACGGGAAATGTTTAACAAATGTCATCTTATCCCAGAACACTAGGTCGGGTTGACTCAGCTAAAATAACAAAAGTCGTATATTTTGTCTGCACAAGAACAAACGCATTTCTGTTTATGTTAAGTCAATATCAAATATCACACTGGGAATAACGCCCTGATTATTTGAAACACTGTAGAATGCGCCGTGACAACTATAGGGGCACAAATCACCAGTAATTCCTTCGCGCGAAATTTTCTCTCGGATTGGATAAACTTTCAATATTTAGCTCATTTAGTTTCGGCTGAACAGCACAGTGACGGCGTTAATACGGCACGACTATAGATTCTATAAAAGTTTCAATTTTATGTATTTGTAATATTTGTTTAACGTACCACAATGTATGGTTGGGGCTCGAGGTTGAAGTAAGAGTGAGAAGAGAGGGGAGGGGAGAAGAGGAAGTTGAAGGGTATCTGCAAGGGCATCGGGGCAAATAAACATGTGTCAATTCAAAATGACCTCCGCCAGATATATTGTGAGTTTGGTATGTATCGACAAAATAAGAGCATTTATTTTTTACTGAACCATCTGTATAACTAATTTATTTATATTGATATTACTGATTGTTTCAAAGAGAAAAGGGTTGAGAAACTTCGAAAAACCGATATGGAAAGTCGATAATTGAACATCTTATACAAATAACAACAGGGAATACATTAAGTTTAAAATCAAAAACACGCAATCTCTTTCAACCTCTCCTTTTCACTTCCAATCCTGATATTTTCACGTTAGCATAAGGTATGACTAAATAACAATGCGTTTGAACTTGTAGCTGCAATAACTGATGAATGATAGGCGATGGCCGTCCATGTGTTAGCTTGGCGCAGTTTTATTCCGTTTCTTTAATCACTATAAGCTGTGTATATATAAACCGTAAGCTTTCATACGCCATATTTCCTGGTGAAATATATCGGGAAGACGTTGACAAACGCAGAGACGGATGAGCAATAATGGTTCTCTTCATGTCTAATGTGATACCATCTCACGTCCGCTAACTAGTTTCAGCTGGGAGGACCATATGACCCTCATCAGCACCTTTCATGCATAGAACGGGACATCTTGCCCCTTATGAGTCTAAGTGCCGCTTGCAAGTGTATAACGTGTTTCAAATATGTCTTTCAACATTTTGTGCGCTATCTTTTGGAAGCTAAAAATAGAATGGGAGGATACTGATACATGCAGTGCTTCTGTGACCATGGGCCGATACTTCATGCTGTGACGTTTACTTTTTCGTTTCAATTCTACAGCCCGGGTCTAAAAATTAGGCGTATACGTACGTACTGTATATTGGCTAAACTAATGTAATTCCCTTTAACCGTATGTTTTATGTATTTCAAATAATTAATTTCATACATGGCTCATTATATAGGCCAGTTTAAGCTCAAGGGGGATATTACGCTGTTCCTCTATTAAATGGCTCTCACTCTATTGTGTTTGCACTGATTGCCAGCCTGATATCGTACTGGCTGAGTTACTATGTAGATTAAAATAAAAGGAATGGAAAAGAACAACATTGACGAAGGAAACTAAAAAGGTACTGACCTGGAATCTCCTTGACTAGATTTCTTGGATGGGTTCCGACTGTCTCAGACGAGTCTAGAAGTCTAAATTTAACTCCCGGATCTTCAATAACGCCTCATTGACGAGATCTCTGTGATGCCGGCGTGAAACACTCCTCGCACATTCGTAGCACCACGAGGGTGAAGTGAGATCGGTCGTTTTGCTCAATCGGCAACTTCCGTCAAACCAAAAGTTACCTCGGACGCCGTTCAATTATCTACTTTCACATACATGAGCAGGACTGTTGTGAGAGGTTTACGTATTGACTGATTTGTGAAATTGGGTCGACTTAACGATCAATGCATTTTGTTTTGATTGCTATCTCGAACAAATCCACGTGGACCCTGTGACATTTCTGGTGAACATGAATCATTGAGAGACTAGGTCACAAACCGGGAACACTAATTCATTTTCTGAACAGAACATTTAGACTGAACTTAGTGATCATGTCTGCTTGGGCGAGAAATCATTTGTAATACTTTTAGAAGGTTTCCATAATATTTAATTCTGAACAATACTGAAACATCCTGAAAATAAACTGGGGGTGCCCGGTCCATTTGCTGTGATGGTGAGATGTCCCATTTGCGACAACTGTAGTTTGAAAACTTGATGAAGAAGGTATGCTGATTGTTATGACACGCCGACTTTAGCCTCAGACACGCCGACTTTAGCCACAAACACACGACTTTAGTCAAAGTGGCATTATCTTTTTACCTTGCCATTCCGTCCTCCCTCCCATAACGCTTAAGCTTGTTCTGACGATATCACAGATCTTCTTGAATGTTGACAGGTGTGTTGTCCGCGTCTACCCCCAGAAGCCTATTGATTTTGAGGGCAATAGGTCAAAAGTCAAGGTCACGGTACCCCAAAAATCTGTTTTGGAGTAAGATATATGCTTCATTGATCTTCAAAGTTCACAGAAATATTGACCATGTGACTGCTAATATAGGTCAAATTATTTTAAGGTCAAAAGGTCAAAGATCAAATTCACGATGGCGGCAAAACGTAGCATTGTTTGGAGATACTTTGAATATTTCTACTACATGGAACTGGTACATGTAGTCACGGGGTGGGGATAATCTTTTATCAACCAATCCTGTCGTGCATGTTCATGTTACATGGAACGTCGCTTACATGGAAACACTCATTTTATGTTGCTCAATATGGGTCAATTTCAAATAATGGTTTTAAGGTTCAGTCAAAAATGTGCACTATCTTTTGCTATCTTTTAAAAAAAATTAACACTGAGAACATTCAATTTCTTTGCCTATATTTTTATCGCATTTATTACTGATTGAAATTATCCATAGAAAATGGAATACACTTGCACCATGTCGACTTCTGGCAACAGAGATACGTGCTAAAATCGCATGTTGAAAGATAGGGGAAAAACTCAAATCCGAATATAGCTAGGCTGACAATCAAGTGTATTTTTTTAGTTTTCTACCAGATCGCTGCTATTGTAGCTGTTGTCGATAGTTTTGAGTGATATACCAAGTTCATTATTCATTCTTAGTTGATATGAATGCTCATTTGCTCATATATGTCGGTATTGTGGGATATATCACGTGACTTCCGGAAAAGTGCTGCGGCGACGTCACTACACGAGAATGTGTCCCGTGGAGTATGAATTTACAGTAGTAGGAACGAGTTCTTTCAGTTTAAGACCGAGCATCACATCTGACAATGGGTTGCTTTACTAAATTTGACCCAAAGACATCGGCGTAGCGATATTACAGTGTGTGGATCCGCGTGAGTGAATCGGATTTTCTGACGTACCGATTTATGGAAAATTTATTTAAAGACTCTCCGAGAATATATAATCAGTCATGCCGCAGATCGGGGTGAAACAAAGTTGAAAGTGAGTATTGGCGGAAATGATTAATTACTACTCCGAATTATATTATGTCATACACGCAGCAGTCTCGGAATATACGGGCCATTTGAACTTTGTTTCGTAATGTAAAGGATTCAAATGAATTCTACAGTTTAATAATCCCTCAGAGCAGCTCGAATTACAGTGTTGGTGTGTGGAAGATACTTGAGAACACAAGGGCCTACTACACTTTGTTTTTATTTTTAATAAAAAGTGAAACCATGGTGAAAACGGTCATGTATGACTGATGATCAAATGCCTGATATAAATCATTTTATCAAAGCATTGAGAATACAGTCTCCTAGTCAGGTGGCTTAGCAAGAAAATCGTGACTTACTGGAACAAAGTACCTACCAAATTTGACACATCCATCACTTGAGGCATACATACAGAACAATATGAGAAAGGGTGTCCCTCTCCCTGGGTCATGTGAAGACATTTGGCCCTCAAAAGGGCATCTGGAAGAAAATATTATCGTTAAAAACATAGAATGTTGCAACTTGTCACACAAAATATTTGATTCAAGCACTATCAGAAAATGTAACAAAATCCAAGATGGCTGATCGGGTGACATCACCGTGACGTCACATTCTAAAATAAGCCGTTTTATATATATCGGTATCGATTTTGTATTCCAGCTTTTTCATCTCGTAAAATTGAAAGTATTGATGGGAATCTATACACAATATCCATCTTTCGTATATTAAATTGAATTTATGTCGTATAGGAATATCGTTCCGTTTGTTAATTTTCGGCATTTGCATTTTACGACATGCGGTTTTGTTATTGGTCTGAAAGGGTACAATTTTATATAGAGATTGCCGGATAGAGCCGTACGGCCCATGTGGGTAAGCGGTCCCGAACTGACATGCCAAGTGAGTGCTGATATTGATAGCGGTTTATGGTTCGGTTTAGAGGATGTGTTCACTGGATTCCCTGGATGACTCATTGACAAGAGATAACGAGTTCTCTCAAAACGTTCCCAATATGGAATCAAAGACGTAACGAGAAAAGTTAGTCATCGAAATAAATCAAAATTAGCTGTAAAGTAAAAAAAAGAGCTTGGGAGAGAGATCGAAAAACGTAAATTCTCTTTTCTGACAGCCAGGCATGGGTTTTAATGGAACTGGCTCAGAAAACATACAGAAATCGATATGAAGCTAGATAATTGTTTAGTCTGTGCCGAGTGTGCCTCATAAATCCTTTTCATTCTGTTATATAGTACACTGTAAGAATGATTGTGTTACATTTATCAACTACATTTACGAACACTGTCTAATGTTTTATGGTATGATATTACTCATATGAAATGTATTTACAATGTTACAGTAGGTCGCCTGGCAGGTCAAATCTCGCTGTTAGGGCAACGACACTG